>JAQNBH010000098.1:0-17527 GCA_028752905.1 Cladorhizidae sp. MBARI D1340-BT2
TATATAACCATGATAGGTATATAACCATGCTAGGTGTATAACCTAGCTAGGTGTATAACCATGCTAGGTATATAACCATGCTAGGTGTATAACCATGCTAGGTGTATAACTATGCTAGGTATATAACCATGCTAGGTGTATAACCATGCTAATTGTATAACCATGCTAGGTGTATAACTATGCTAGGTATATAACCATGCTAGGTATATAACCATGCTAGGTATATAACCATGCTAAGTGTATAACCATGCTAGGTATACAAACAATGCTAGGTATATAACCATGCTAGGTATATAACCATGCTAGGTATATAACCATGCTAGGTGTATAACCTTGCTAGGTGTATAACCATGCTAGGTATATAACCATGCTAGGTGTATAACCATGCTAGGTGTATAACTATGCTAGGTATATAACCATGCTAGGTGTATAACCATGCTAATTGTATAACCATGCTAGGTGTATAACTATGCTAGGTATATAACCATGCTAGGTATATAACCATGCTAGGTATATAACCATGCTAGGTATATAACCATGCTAGGTGTATAACCATGCTAGGTATATAACCATGCTAGGTATATAACCATGCTAGGTATATAACCATGCTAGGTGTATAACCATGCTAGGTGTATAACTATGCTAGGTATATAACCATGCTAGGTGTATAACCATGCTAATTGTATAACCATGCAAGGTGTATAACTATGCTAGGTATATAACCATGCTAGGTATATAACCATGCTAGGTATATAACCATGCTAGGTATATAACCATGATAGGTGTATAACCATGCTAAGTGTATAACTATGCTAGGTATATAACCATGCTAGGTGTATATCCATGCTAATTGTATAAGCATGCTAATTGTATAAGCATGCTAGGTGTATAACTAAGCTAGGTATATAACCATGCTAGGTATATAACCATGCTAGGTTATATAACCATGCTAGGTATATAACCATGCTAGGTGTATAACCACGCTAGGTGTATAACCATGCTAGGTGTATAACTATGCTAGGTATATAACCATGCTAGGTGTATAACCATGCTAGGTGTATAACCATGCTAATTGTATAACCATGCTAGGTGTATAACTATGCTAGGTATATAACCATGCTAGGTATATAACCATGCTAGGTATATAACCATGCTAGGTATATAACCATGCTAGGTATATAACCATGCTAGGTGTATAACCATGCTAGGTGTATAACTATGCTAGGTATATAACCATGCTAGGTATATAACCATGCTAGGTGTATAACCATGCTAATTGTATAACCATGCTAGGTGTATAACTATGCTAGGTATATAACCATGCTAGGTATATAACCATGCTAGGTATATAACCATGCTAGGTATATAACCATGCTAGGTATATAACCATGCTAGGTGTATAACCATGCTAGGTGTATAACCATGCTAGGTATATAACCATGCTAGGTGTATAACCATGCTAGGTGTATAAGTATGCTAGGTATATAACCATGCTAGGTGTATAACCATACTAATTGTATAAGCATGCTAGGTGTATAACCATGCTAGGTATATAACCATGCTAGGTATATAACCATGCTAGGTATATAACCATGCTAGGTATATAACCATGCTAGGTGTATAACCATACTAGGTGTATAACTATGCTAGGTATATAACCATGCTAGGTATATAACCATGCTAGGTATATAACCATGCTAAGTATATAACCATGCTAGGTGTATGACCATGCTAGGTATATAACCATGCTAGGTATATAACCATGCTAGGTGTATAACAATGCTAGGTATATAACCATGCTAGGTATATAACCATGCTAGGTATATAACCATGCTAGGTATATAACCATGCTAGGTATATAACCATGCTAGGTGTATAACCATGCTAGGTGTATAACTATGCTAGGTATATAACCATGCTAGGTGTATAACCATGCTAATTGTATAACCATGCTAGGTATATAACCATGCTAGGTATATAACCATGCTAGGTGTATAACCATGCTAGGTGTATAACCATGCTAGGTATATAACCATGCTAGGTGTATATCCATGCTAATTGTATAAGCATGCTAATTGTATAAGCATGCTAGGTGTATAACTATGCTAGGTATATAACCATGCTAGGTATATAACCATGCTAGGTATATAACCATGCTAGGTATATAACTATGCTAGGTATATAACCATGCTAGGTATATAACCATGCTAGGTATATAACCATGCTAGGTGTATAACCATGCTAGGTGTATAACTATGCTAGGTATATAACCATGCTAGGTGTATAACCATGCTAATTGTATAACCATGCTAGGTGTATAACCATGCTAGGTATATAACCATGCTAGGTATATAACCATGCTAGGTATATAACCATGCTAGGTATATAACCATGCTAGGTGTATAACCATGCTAGGTATATAACCATGCTAGGTATATAACCATGTTAGGTATATAACCATGCTAGGTATATAACCATGCTAGGTGTATAACCATGCTAATTGTATAACCATGCTAGGTGTATAACTATGCTAGGTATATAACCATGCTAGGTGTATAACTATGCTAGGTATATAACCATGCTAGGTATATAACAATGCTAGGTGTATAACCATGCTAGGTATATAACCATGCTAGGTATATAACCATGCTAGGTATATAACCATGCTAGGTATATAACCATGCTAGGTGTATAACCATGCTAGGTGTATAGCTATGCTAGGTATATAACCATGTTAGGTGTATAACCATGTTAATTGTATAACCATGCTAGGTGTATAAATATGCTAGGTATATAACCATGCTAGGTATATAACCATGCTAGGTATATAACCATGCTAGGTATATAACCATGCTAGGTGTATAACCATGCTAGGTATATAACCATGCTAGGTATATAACCATGCTAGGTGTATAACCATGCTAATTGTATAACCATGCTAGGTGTATAACTATTCCAGATATATAACCATGCTAGGTATATAACCATGCTAGATATATAACCATGCTAGGTATATAACCATGCTCGGTGTATAACCATGCTAGGTGTATAACTATGCTAGGTATATAACCATGCTAGGTGTATAACCATGCTAATTGTATAACCATGCTAGGTGTATAACTATGCTAGGTATATAACCATGCTAGGTATATAACCATGCTAGGTGTATAACCATGTTAATTGTATAACCATGCTAGGTGTATAAATATGCTAGGTATATAACCATGCTAGGTATATAACAATGCTAGGTGTATAACCATGCTAGGTATATAACCATGCTAGGTGTATAACCAAGCTAGGTATATAACCATGCTAGGTATATAACCACGCTAGGTATATAACCATGCTAGGTGTATAACCATGCTAATTGTATAACCATGCTAGGTGTATAACTATGCCAGATATATAATATGCTAGGTATATAACCATGCTAGGTATATAACCATGCTAGGTATATAACCATGCTAGGTATATAACCATGCTAGGTGTATAACCATGCTAGGTGTATAACTATGCTAGGTATATAACCATGCTAGGTGTATAACCATGCTAATTGTATAACCATGCTAGGTATATAACCATGCTAGGTATATAACCATGCTAGGTGTATAACCATGCTAGTTGTATAACCATGCTAGGTATATAACCATGCTAGGTGTATATCCATGCTAATTGTATAAGCATGCTAATTGTATAAGCATGCTAGGTGTATAACTATGCTAGGTATATAACCATGCTAGGTATATAACCATGCTAGGTATATAACCATGCTAGGTATATAACTATGCTAGGTATATAACCATGCTAGGTATATAACCATGCTAGGTATATAACCATGCTAGGTTTATAACCATGCTAGGTGTATAACTATGCTAGGTATATAACCATGCTAGGTGTATAACCATGCTAATTGTATAACCATGCTAGGTGTATAACCATACTAGGTATATAACCATGCTAGGTATATAACCATGCTAGGTATATAACCATGCTAGGTATATAACCATGCTAGGTGTATAACCATGCTAGGTATATACCCATGCTAGGTATATAACCATGCTAGGTATATAACCATGCTAGGTATATAACCATGCTAGGTGTATAACCATGCTAATTGTATAACCATGCTAGGTGTATAACTATGCTAGGTATATAACCATGCTAGGTGTATAACTATGCTAGGTATATAACCATGCTAGGTATATAACCATGCTAGGTGTATAACCATGCTAGGTATATAACCATGCTAGGTATATAACCATGCTAGGTATATAACCATGCTAGGTGTATAACCATGCTAGGTGTATAGCTATGCTAGGTATATAACCATGTTAGGTGTATAACCATGTTAATTGTATAACCATGCTAGGTGTATAAATATGCTAGGTATATAACCATGCTAGGTATATAACCATGCTAGGTATATAACCATGCTAGGTATATAACCATGCTAGGTGTATAACCATGCTAGGTATATAACCATGCTAGGTATATAACCATGCTAGGTATATAACCATGCTAGGTGTATAACCATGCTAATTGTATAACCATGCTAGGTGTATAACTATGCCAGATATATAACCATGCTAGGTATATAACCATGCTAGGTATATAACCATACTAGGTATATAACCATGCTCGGTGTATAACCATGCTAGGTGTATAACTATGCTAGGTATATAACCATGCTAGGTGTATAACCATGCTAATTGTATAACCATGCTAGGTGTATAACTATGCTAGGTATATAACCATGCTAGGTATATAACCATGCTAGGTGTATAACCATGTTAATTGTATAACCATGCTAGGTGTATAAATATGCTAGGTATATAACCATGCTAGGTATATAACCATGCTAGGTGTATAACCATGCTAGGTATATAACCATGCTAGGTGTATAACCAAGCTAGGTATATAACCATGCTAGGTATATAACCATGCTAGGTATATAACCATGCTAGGTGTATAACCATGCTAATTGTATAACCATGCTAGGTGTATAACTATGCCAGATATATAACCATGCTAGGTATATAACCATGCTAGGTATATAACCATACTAGGTATATAACCATGCTAGGTGTATAACCATGCTAGGTGTATAACTATGCTAGGTATATAACCATGCTAGGTATATAACCATGCTAGGTATATAACCATGCTAGGTATATAACCATGATAGGTGTATAACCATGCTAAGTGTATAACTATGCTAGGTATATAACCATGCTAGGTGTATAACCATGCTAATTGTATAAGCATGCTAGGTGTATAACTATGCTAGGTATATAACCATGCTAGGTATATAACCATGCTAGGTATATAACCATGCTAGGTATATAACCATGCTAGGTGTATAACCATGCTAGGTGTATAACCATGCTAGGTGTATAACTATGCTAGGTATATAACCATGCTAGGTATATAACCATGCTAGGTATATAACCATGCTAGGTATATAACCATGCTAATTGTATAACCATGCTAGGTGTATAACTATGCTAAGTGTATAACCATGCTAGGTATATAACCATGCTAGGTATATAACCATGCTAGGTATATAACCATGCTAGGTGTATAACCATACTAGGTGTATAACTATGCTAGGTATATAACCATGCTAGGTGTATAACCATGCTAATTGTATAACCATGCTAGGTGTATAACTATGCTAGGTATATAACCATGCTAGGTATATAACCATGCTAGGTATATAACCATGCTAAGTATATAACCATGCTAGGTGTATGACCTTGCTAGGTATATAACCATGCTAGGTATATAACCATGCTAGGTGTATAACCATGCTAGGTATATAACCATGTTAGGTATATAACCATGCTAGGTATATAACCATGCTAAGTATATAACCATGCTAGGTATATAACCATGCTAGGTGTATAACTATGCTAGGTGTATAACTATGCTAGGTATATAACCATGCTAGGTGTATAACCACGCTAGGTATAATTATAACCATGCTAGGTGTATAACCAAGCTAGGTATATAACCATGCTAGGTGTATAACCATGCTAGGTATATAACCATGCTAGGTGTATAACCTAGCTAGGTGTATAACCATGCTAGGTATATAACCATGCTAGGTGTATAACCATGCTAGGTGTATAACTATGCTAGGTATATAACCATGCTAGGTGTATAACCATGCTAATTGTATAACCATGCTAGGTGTATAACTATGCTAGGTATATAACCATGCTAGGTACATAACCATGCTAGGTATATAACCATGCTAAGTGTATAACCATGCTAGGTATACAACCATGCTAGGTATATAACCATGCTAGGTATATAACCATGCTAGGTATATAACCATGCTAGGTGTATAACCTTGCTAGGTGTATAACCATGCTAGGTATATAACCATGCTAGGTGTATAACCATGCTAGGTGTATAACTATACTAGGTATATAACCATGCTAGGTGTATAACCATGCTAATTGTATAACCATGCTAGGTGTATAACTATGCTAGGTATATAACCATGCTAGGTATATAACCATGCTAGGTATATAACCATGCTAGGTATATAACCATGCTAGGTGTATAACCATGCTAGGTATATAACCATGCTAGGTATATAACCATGCTAGGTATATAACCATGCTAGGTGTATAACCATGCTAGGTGTATAACTATGCTAGGTATATAACCATGCTAGGTGTATAACCATGCTAATTGTATAACCATGCAAGGTGTATAACTATGCTAGGTATAATTATAACCATGCTAGGTATATAACCATGCTAGGTATATAACTATTCTAGGTATATAACCATGATAGGTGTATAACCATGCTAAGTGTATAACTATGCTAGGTATATAACCATGCTAGGTGTATATCCATGCTAATTGTATAAGCATGCTAATTGTATAAGCATGCTAGGTGTATAACTATGCTAGGTATATAACCATGCTAGGTATATAACCATGCTAGGTTATATAACCATGCTAGGTATATAACCATGCTAGGTGTATAACCACGCTATGTGTATAACCATGCTAGGTGTATAACTATGCTAGGTATATAACCATGCTAGGTATATAACCATGCTAGGTGTATAACCATGCTAATTGTATAAACATGCTAGGTGTATAACTATGCTAGGTATATAACCATGCTAGGTATATAACCATGCTAGGTATATAACCATGCTAGGTATATAACCATGCTAGGTATATAACCATGCTAGGTGTATAACCATGCTAGGTGTATAACTATGCTAGGTATATAACCATGCTAGGTATATAACCATGCTAGGTGTATAACCATGCTAATTGTATAACCATGCTAGGTGTATAACTATGCTAGGTATATAACCATGCTAGGTATATAACCATGCTAGGTATATAACCATGCTAGGTATATAACCATGCTAGGTATATAACCATGCTAGGTGTATAACCATGCTAGGTGTATAAGTATGCTAGGTATATAACCATGCTAGGTGTATAACCATACTAATTGTATAACCATGCTAGGTGTATAACCATGCTAGGTATATAACCATGCTAGGTATATAACCATGCTAGGTATATAACCAAGCTAGGTATATAACCATGCTAGGTGTATAACCATACTAGGTGTATAACTATGCTAGGTATATAACCATGCTAGGTGTATAACCATGCTAATTGTATAACCATGCTAGGTGTATAACTATGCTAGGTATATAACCATGCTAGGTATATAACCATTCTAGGTATATAACCATGCTAAGTATATAACCATGCTAGGTGTATGACCATGCTAGGTATATAACCATGCTAGGTATATAACCATGCTAGGTGTATAACAATGCTAGGTATATAACCATGCTAGGTATATAACCATGCTAGGTATATAACCATGCTAGGTATATAACCATGCTAGGTATATAACCATGCTAGGTGTATAACCATGCTAGGTGTATAACTATGCTAGGTATATAACCATGCTAGGTGTATAACCATGCTAATTGTATAACCATGCTAGGTATATAACCATGCTAGGTATATAACCATGCTAGGTGTATAACCATGCTAGGTGTATAACCATGCTAGGTGTATAACCATGCTAGGTGTATATCCATGCTAATTGTATAAGCATGCTAATTGTATAAGCATGCTAGGTGTATAACTATGCTAGGTATATAACCATGCTAGGTATATAACCATGCTAGGTATATAACCATGCTAGGTATATAACTATGCTAGGTATATAACCATGCTAGGTATATAACCATGCTAAGTATATAACCATGCTAGGTGTATAACCATGCTAGGTGTATAACTATGCTAGGTATATAACCATGCTAGGTGTATAACCGTGCTAATTGTATAACCATGCTAGGTGTATAACCATGCTAGGTATATAACCATGCTAGGTATATAACCATGCTAGGTATATAACCATGCTAGGTATATAACCATGCTAGGTGTATAACCATGCTAGGTATATAACCATGCTTGGTATATAACCATGCTAGGTATATAACCATGCTAGGTATATAACCATGCTAGGTGTATAACCATGCTAGGTGTATAGCTATGCTAGGTATATAACAATGCTAGGTGTATAACTATGCTAATTGTATAACCATGCTAGGTGTATAACTATGCTAGGTATATAACCATGCTAGGTATATAACCATGCTAGGTATATAACCATGCTAGGTATATCACCATGCTAGGTGTATAACCATGCTAGGTATATAACCATGCTAGGTCTATAACCATGCTAGGTATATAACCATGCTAGGTGTATAACCATGCTAATTGTATAACCATGCTAGGTGTATAACTATGCCAGGTATATAACCATGCTAGGTATAATTATAACCATGCTAGGTATATAACCATGCTAGGTATATAACCATGCTAGGTGTATAACCATGCTAGGTGTATAACCATGCTAGGTGTATAACGATGCTAATTGTATAACCATGCTAGGTGTATAACTATGCTAGGTATATAACCATGCTAGGTATATAACCATGCTAAGTATATAACCATGCTAGGTATATAACCATGCTAGGTGTATAACCATGTTAGGTATATAACCATGCTAGGTATATAACCATGCTAGGTATATAACCATGCTAGGTGTATAAACATGCTAGGTGTATAACTATGCTAGGTATATAACCATGCTAGGTGTATACCCATGCTAATTGTATAACCATGCTAGGTGTATAGGTATATAACCATGCTAGGTATATAACCATGCTAGGTATATAACCATGATAGGTGTATAACAATGCTAATTGTATAACCATGCTAGGTGTATAACTATGCTAGGTATATAACCATGCTAGGTATATAACCATGCTAGGTATATAACCATGCTAGGTATATAACCATGCTAGGTATATAACCATACTAGGTATATAACCAAGGTAGGTATATAACCATGATAGGTGTATAACCATGCTAAGTGTATAACTATGCTAGGTATATAACCATGCTAGGTGTATAACAATGTTAATTGTATAAGCATGCTAGGTGTATAACTATGCTAGGTATATAACCATGCTAGGTATATAACCATGCTAGGTATATAACCATGCTAGGTATATAACCATGCTAGGTATATAACCATGATAGGTGTATAACCATGCTAAGTGTATAACTATGCTAGGTATATAACCATGCTAGGTGTATAACAATGCTAATTGTATAACCATGCTAGGTGTATAACCATGCTAATTGTATAACCATGCTAGGTATATAACCATGCTAGGTATATAACCATGCTAGGTGTATAACCATGCTAGGTGTATAACCATGCTAGGTATATAACCATGCGAGGTATATAACCATGCTAGGTATATAACCATGCTAGGTATATAACCATGATAGGTGTATAACCATGCTAAGTGTATAACTATGCTAGGTATATAACCATGCTAGGTGTATAACCATGCTAATTGTATAAGCATGCTAGGTGTATAACTATGCTAGGTATATAACCATGCTAGGTATATAACCATGCTAGGTATATAACCATGCTAGGTATATAACCATGCTAGGTGTATAACCATGCTAGGTGTATAACCATGCTAGATGTATAACTATGCTAGGTATATAACCATGCTAGGTATATAACCATGCTAGGTATATAACCATGCTAGGTATATAACCATGCTAATTGTATAACCATGCTAGGTGTATAACTATGCTAAGTGTATAATCATGCTAGGTATATAACCATGCTAGGTATATAACCATGCTAGGTATATAACCATGCTAGGTGTATAACCATACTAGGTGTATAACTATGCTAGGTATATAACCATGCTAGGTGTATAACCATGCTAATTGTATAACCATGCTAGGTGTATAACTATGCTAGGTATATAACCATGCTAGGTATATAACCATGCTAGGTATATAACCATGCTAAGTATATAACCATGCTAGGTGTATGACCTTGCTAGGTATATAACCATGCTAGGTATATAACCATGCTAGGTGTATAACCATGCTAGGTATATAACCATGCTAGGTATATAACCATGCTAGGTATATAACCATGCTAAGTATATAACCATGCTAGGTATATAACCATGCTAGGTGTATAACTATGCTAGGTGTATAACTATGCTAGGTATATAACCATGCTAGGTGTATAACCATGCTAGGTGTATAACTATGCTAGGTATATAACCATGCTAGGTGTATAACCATGCTAATTGTATAACCATGCTAGGTGTATAACTATGCTAGGTATATAACCATGCTAGGTACATAACCATGCTAGGTATATAACCATGCTAAGTGTATAACCATGCTAGGTATACAACCATGCTAGGTATATAACCATGCTAGGTATATAACCATGCTAGGTATATAACCATGCTAGGTGTATAACCTTGCTAGGTGTATAACCATGCTAGGTATATAACCATGCTAGGTGTATAACCATGCTAGGTGTATAACTATACTAGGTATATAACCATGCTAGGTGTATAACCATGCTAATTGTATAACCATGCTAGGTGTATAACTATGCTAGGTATATAACCATGCTAGGTATATAACCATGCTAGGTATATAACCATGCTAGGTATATAACCATGCTAGGTGTATAACCATGCTAGGTATATAACCATGCTAGGTATATAACCATGCTAGGTATATAACCATGCTAGGTGTATAACCATGCTAGGTGTATAACTATGCTAGGTATATAACCATGCTAGGTGTATAACCATGCTAATTGTATAACCATGCAAGGTGTATAACTATGCTAGGTATAATTATAACCATGCTAGGTATATAACCATGCTAGGTATATAACTATTCTAGGTATATAACCATGATAGGTGTATAACCATGCTAAGTGTATAACTATGCTAGGTATATAACCATGCTAGGTGTATATCCATGCTAATTGTATAAGCATGCTAATTGTATAAGCATGCTAGGTGTATAACTATGCTAGGTATATAACCATGCTAGGTATATAACCATGCTAGGTTATATAACCATGCTAGGTATATAACCATGCTAGGTGTATAACCACGCTATGTGTATAACCATGCTAGGTGTATAACTATGCTAGGTATATAACCATGCTAGGTATATAACCATGCTAGGTGTATAACCATGCTAATTGTATAAACATGCTAGGTGTATAACTATGCTAGGTATATAACCATGCTAGGTATATAACCATGCTAGGTATATAACCATGCTATGTATATAACCATGCTAGGTATATAACCATGCTAGGTGTATAACCATGCTAGGTGTATAACTATGCTAGGTATATAACCATGCTAGGTATATAACCATGCTAGGTGTATAACCATGCTAATTGTATAAACATGCTAGGTATATAACCATGCTAGGTATATAACAATGCTAGGTATATAACCATGCTAGGTATATAACCATGCTAGGTGTATAACCATGCTAGGTGTATAACCATGCTAGGTATATAACCATGCTAGGTGTATAACCATGCTAGGTGTATAAGTATGCTAGGTATATAACCATGCTAGGTGTATAACCATACTAATTGTATAACCATGCTAGGTGTATAACCATGCTAGGTATATAACCATGCTAGGTATATAACCATGCTAGGTATATAACCAAGCTAGGTATATAACCATGCTAGGTGTATAACCATACTAGGTGTATAACTATGCTAGGTATATAACCATGCTAGGTGTATAACCATGCTAATTGTATAACCATGCTAGGTGTATAACTATGCTAGGTATATAACCATGCTAGGTATATAACCATTCTAGGTATATAACCATGCTAAGTATATAACCATGCTAGGTGTATGACCATGCTAGGTATATAACCATGCTAGGTATATAACCATGCTAGGTGTATAACAATGCTAGGTATATAACCATGCTAGGTATATAACCATTCTAGGTATATAATCATGCTAGGTATATAACCATGCTAGGTATATAACCATGCTAGGTGTATAACCATGCTAGGTGTATAACTATGCTAGGTATATAACCATGCTAGGTGTATAACCATGCTAATTGTATAACCATGCTAGGTATATAACCATGCTAGGTATATAACCATTCTAGGTGTATAACCATGCTAGGTGTATAACCATGCTAGGTGTATAACCATGCTAGGTGTATATCCATGCTAATTGTATAAGCATGCTAATTGTATAAGCATGCTAGGTGTATAACTATGCTAGGTATATAACCATGCTAGGTATATAACCATGCTAGGTATATAACCATGCTAGGTATATAACTATGCTAGGTATATAACCATGCTAGGTATATAACCATGCTAAGTATATAACCATGCTAGGTGTATAACCATGCTAGGTGTATAACTATGCTAGGTATATAACCATGCTAGGTGTATAACCATGCTAATTGTATAACCATGCTAGGTGTATAACCATGCTAGGTATATAACCATGCTAGGTATATAACCATGCTAGGTATATAACCATGCTAGGTATATAACCATGCTAGGTGTATAACCATGCTAGGTATATAACCATGCTTGGTATATAACCATGCTAGGTATATAACCATGCTAGGTATATAACCATGCTAGGTGTATAACCATGCTAGGTGTATAGCTATGCTAGGTATATAACAATGCTAGGTGTATAACTATGCTAATTGTATAACCATGCTAGGTGTATAACTATGCTAGGTATATAACCATGCTAGGTATATAACCATGCTAGGTATATAACCATGCTAGGTATATCACCATGCTAGGTGTATAACCATGCTAGGTATATAACCATGCTAGGTCTATAACCATGCTAGGTATATAACCATGCTAGGTGTATAACCATGCTAATTGTATAACCATGCTAGGTGTATAACTATGCCAGGTATATAACCATGCTAGGTATAATTATAACCATGCTAGGTATATAACCATGCTAGGTATATAACCATGCTAGGTGTATAACCATGCTAGGTGTATAACCATGCTAGGTGTATAACGATGCTAATTGTATAACCATGCTAGGTGTATAACTATGCTAGGTATATAACCATGCTAGGTATATAACCATGCTAAGTATATAACCATGCTAGGTATATAACCATGCTAGGTGTATAACCATGTTAGGTATATAACCATGCTAGGTATATAACCATGCTAGGTATATAACCATGCTAGGTGTATAAACATGCTAGGTGTATAACTATGCTAGGTATATAACCATGCTAGGTGTATACCCATGCTAATTGTATAACCATGCTAGGTGTATAGGTATATAACCATGCTAGGTATATAACCATGCTAGGTATATAACCATGATAGGTGTATAACAATGCTAATTGTATAACCATGCTAGGTGTATAACTATGCTAGGTATATAACCATGCTAGGTATATAACCATGCTAGGTATATAACCATGCTAGGTATATAACCATGCTAGGTATATAACCATGCTAGGTATATAACCAAGGTAGGTATATAACCATGATAGGTGTATAACCATGCTAAGTGTATAACTATGCTAGGTATATAACCATGCTAGGTGTATAACAATGTTAATTGTATAAGCATGCTAGGTGTATAACTATGCTAGGTATATAACCATGCTAGGTATATAACCATGCTAGGTATATAACCATGCTAGGTATATAACCATGCTAGGTATATAACCATGATAGGTGTATAACCATGCTAAGTGTATAACTATGCTAGGTATATAACCATGCTAGGTGTATAACAATGCTAATTGTATAACCATGCTAGGTGTATAACCATGCTAATTGTATAACCATGCTAGGTATATAACCATGCTAGGTATATAACCATGCTAGGTGTATAACCATGCTAGGTGTATAACCATGCTAGGTATATAACCATGCTAGGTGTATATCCATGCTAATTGTATAAGCATGCTAATTGTATAAGCATGCTAGGTGTATAACTATGCTAGGTATATAACCATGCTAGGTATATAACCATGCTAGATATATAACCATGCTAGGTATATAACTATGCTAGGTATATAACCATGCTAGGTATATAACCATGCTAGGTATATAACCATGCTAGGTGTATAACCATGCTAGGTGTATAACTATGCTAGGTATATAACCATGCTAGGTGTATAACCATGCTAATTGTATAACCATGCTAGGTGTATAACCATGCTAGGTATATAACCATGCTAGGTATATAACCATGCTAGGTATATAACCATGCTAGGTATATAACCATGCTAGGTATATAACCATGCTAGGTGTATAACCATGCTAGGTATATAACCATGCTAGGTATATAACCATGCTAGGTATATAACCATGCTAGGTATATAACCATGCTAGGTGTATAACCATGCTAATTGTATAACCATGCTAGGTGTATAACTATGCTAGGTATATAACCATGCTAGGTGTATAACTATGCTAGGTATATAACCATGCTAGGTATATAACAATGCTAGGTGTATAACCATGCTAGGTATATAACCATGCTAGGTATATAACCATGCTAGGTATATAACCATGCTAGGTATATAACCATGCTAGGTGTATAACCATGCTAGGTGTATAGCTATGCTAGGTATATAACCATGTTAGGTGTATAACCATGTTAATTGTATAACCATGCTAGGTGTATAAATATGCTAGGTATATAACCATGCTAGGTATATAACCATGCTAGGTATATAACCATGCTAGGTATATAACCATGCTAGGTGTATAACCATGCTAGGTATATAACCATGCTAGGTATATAACCATGCTAGGTGTATAACCATGCTAATTGTATAACCATGCTAGGTGTATAACTATGCCAGATATATAACCATGCTAGGTATATAACCATGCTAGATATATAACCATGCTAGGTATATAACCATGCTCGGTGTATAACCATGCTAGGTGTATAACTATGCTAGGTATATAACCATGCTAGGTGTATAACCATGCTAATTGTATAACCATGCTAGGTGTATAACTATGCTAGGTATATAACCATGCTAGGTATATAACCATGCTAGGTGTATAACCATGTTAATTGTATAACCATGCTAGGTGTATAAATATGCTAGGTATATAACCATGCTAGGTATATAACCATGCTAGGTGTATAACCATGCTAGGTATATAACCATGCTAGGTGTATAACCAAGCTAGGTATATAACCATGCTAGGTATATAACCACGCTAGGTATATAACCATGCTAGGTGTATAACCATGCTAATTGTATAACCATGCTAGGTGTATAACTATGCCAGATATATAACCATGCTAGGTATATAACCATGCTAGGTATATAACCATGCTAGGTATATAACCATGCTAGGTATATAACCATGCTAGGTGTATAACCATGCTAGGTGTATAACTATGCTAGGTATATAACCATGCTAGGTGTATAACCATGCTAATTGTATAACCATGCTAGGTATATAACCATGCTAGGTATATAACCATGCTAGGTGTATAACCATGCTAGTTGTATAACCATGCTAGGTATATAACCATGCTAGGTGTATATCCATGCTAATTGTATAAGCATGCTAATTGTATAAGCATGCTAGGTGTATAACTATGCTAGGTATATAACCATGCTAGGTATATAACCATGCTAGGTATATAACCATGCTAGGTATATAACTATGCTAGGTATATAACCATGCTAGGTATATAACCATGCTAGGTATATAACCATGCTAGGTTTATAACCATGCTAGGTGTATAACTATGCTAGGTATATAACCATGCTAGGTGTATAACCATGCTAATTGTATAACCATGCTAGGTGTATAACCATGCTAGGTATATAACCATGCTAGGTATATAACCATGCTAGGTATATAACCATGCTAGGTATATAACCATGCTAGGTGTATAACCATGCTAGGTATATACCCATGCTAGGTATATAACCATGCTAGGTATATAACCATGCTAGGTATATAACCATGCTAGGTGTATAACCATGCTAATTGTATAACCATGCTAGGTGTATAACTATGCTAGGTATATAACCATGCTAGGTGTATAACTATGCTAGGTATATAACCATGCTAGGTATATAACCATGCTAGGTGTATAACCATGCTAGGTATATAACCATGCTAGGTATATAACCATGCTAGGTATATAACCATGCTAGGTGTATAACCATGCTAGGTGTATAGCTATGCTAGGTATATAACCATGTTAGGTGTATAACCATGTTAATTGTATAACCATGCTAGGTGTATAAATATGCTAGGTATATAACCATGCTAGGTATATAACCATGCTAGGTATATAACCATGCTAGGTATATAACCATGCTAGGTGTATAACCATGCTAGGTATATAACCATGCTAGGTATATAACCATGCTAGGTATATAACCATGCTAGGTGTATAACCATGCTAATTGTATAACCATGCTAGGTGTATAACTATGCCAGATATATAACCATGCTAGGTATATAACCATGCTAGATATATAACCATGCTAGGTATATAACCATGCTCGGTGTATAACCATGCTAGGTATATAACCATGCTAGGTATATAACCATGCTAGGTATATAACCATGCTAGGTATATAACCATGCTAGGTGTATAACCATGCTAATTGTATAACCATGCTAGGTGTATAACTATGCTAGGTATATAACCATGCTAGGTGTATAACTATGCTAGGTATATAACCATGCTAGGTATATAACAATGCTAGGTGTATAACCATGCTAGGTATATAACCATGCTAGGTATATAACCATGCTAGGTATATAACCATGCTAGGTATATAACCATGCTAGGTGTATAACCATGCTAGGTGTATAGCTATGCTAGGTATATAACCATGTTAGGTGTATAACCATGTTAATTGTATAACCATGCTAGGTGTATAAATATGCTAGGTATATAACCATGCTAGGTATATAACCATGCTAGGTATATAACCATGCTAGGTATATAACCATGCTAGGTGTATAACCATGCTAGGTATATAACCATGCTAGGTATATAACCATGCTAGGTGTATAACCATGCTAATTGTATAACCATGCTAGGTGTATAACTATG
>JAQNBH010000099.1:0-185000 GCA_028752905.1 Cladorhizidae sp. MBARI D1340-BT2
TATACACCTAGCATGGTTATATACCTAGCATGTTTATATACCTAGCATGGTTATATACCTAGCATGGTTATATACCTAGCATATAGTTATACACCTAGCATGGTTATACAATTAGCATGGTTATACACCTAGCTTGGTTATATACCTAGCATGGTTATATACCTAGCATGGTTATACACCTAGCATGGTTATACACCTAGCATGGTTATATACCTAGCATGGTTATACACCTAGCATGGTTATACACCTAGCATGGTTATACACCTAGCATGGTTACATACCTAGCATGGTTATATACCTAGCATGGTTATACACCTAGCATGGTTATATACCTAGCATGTTTATAATACTAGCATGGTTATACACCTAGCATGGTAATACACCTAGCATGGTTATACACTTAGCATGGTTATATACCTAGCATGGTTATACATCTAGCATGGTTATACACCTAGCATGGTTATATACCTAGCATGGTTATAAACGTAGCATGGTTATATACCTAGCATGTTTATATACCTAGCATGGTTATATACCTAGCATAGTTATACACCTAGCATGGTTATACAATTAGCATGGCTATACACCTAGCATGGTTATACACCTAGCATGGTTATATACCTAGCATGGTTATATACCTAGCATGGTTATACACCTAGCATGGTTATATACCTAGCATGGTTATATACCTAGCATGGTTATACACCTAGAATGGTTATATACCTAGCATGGTTATATACCTAGCATGGTTATACACCTAGCATGGTTATATACCTAGCATGGTTATATACCTAGCTTGGTTATATACCTAGCATGGTTATATACCTAGCATGGTTATATACCTAGCATAGTTATACACCTAGCATGGTTATACAATTAGCATGGTTATACACCTAGCATGGTTATATACCTAGCATAGTTATACACCTAGCATGGTTATACACCTAGCATGGTTATATACCTAGCATGGTTATACACCTAGCATGGTTATATACCTAGCATGGTTATATACCTTGCATGGTTATACACCTAGCATGGTTATATACCTAGCATGGTTATATACCTAGCATGGTTATATACCTAGCATGGTTATATACCTAGCATAGTTATACACCTAGCATGGTTATACAATTAGCATGGTTATACACCTAGCATGGTTATATACCTAGCATAGTTATAATACTAGCATGGTTATACACCTAGCATGGTTATACACCTAGCATGGTTATACACCTAGCATGGTTATATACCTAGCATGGTTATACACCTAGCATGGTTATATACCTAGCATGGTTATATACCTAGCATGGTTATATACCTAGAATGGTTATATACCTAGTATAGTTATACACCTAGCAAGGTTATACAATTAGCATGGTTATACACCTAGCATGGTTATATACCTAGCATAGTTATAATAATAGCATGGTTATACACCTAGCAAGGTTATATACCTAGCATGGTTATATACCTAGCATGGTTATATACCTAGCATGGTTATACACCTAGCATGGTTATATACCTAGCATGGTTATATACCTAGCATGGTTATATACCTAGCATGGTTATATACGTAGCATAGTTATACACCTAGCATGGTTATACAATTAGCATTGTTATACACCTAGCATAGTTATATACCTAGCATAGTTATACACCTAGCATCGTTATACACCTAGCATGGTTATATGCCTAGCATGGTTATACACCTAGCATGGTTATATACCTAGCATTGTTATACACCTAGCATGGTTATATACCTAACATGGTTATATACCTAGCATGGTTATACACCTAGCATGGTTATAACCTAGCATGGTTATATACCTAGCATGGTTATACACCTAGCATGGTTATATACCTAGCATGGTTATATACCTAGCATGGTTATATACCTAGCATGGTTATATACCTAGCATAGTTATACACCTAGCATGGTTATACAATTAGCATGGTTATACACCTAGCATGGTTATATACCTAGCATAGTTATATACCTAGCATGGATATACACCTAGCATGGTTATATACCTAGCATGGTTATATACCTAGCATGGTTATATACCTTGCATGGTTATATACCTAGCATAGTTATACACCTAGCATGGTTATACAATTAGCATGGTTATACACCTAGCATGGTTATATACCTAGCATAGTTATACACTTAGCATGGTTATACACCTAGCATGGTTATATACCTAGCATGGTTATATACCTAGCATGATTATATACCTAGCATGGTTATAATTATACCTAGCATAGTTATACACTTAGCATAGTTATACAATTAGCATGGTTATACACCTAGCATGGTTATACACCTAGCATTGTTTTATACCTAGCATGGTTATACACCTAGCATGGTTATATACCTAGCATAGTTATATACTTAGCATGGTTATATACCTAGCATGGTTATACACCTAGCATGGTTATATACCTAGCATGGTTATATACCTAGCATGGTTATATACCTAGCATGGTTATATAACTAGCATAGTTATACACCTAGCATGGTTATACAATTAGCATGGTTATACTCCTAGCATGGTTATATACCTAGCATAGTTATACGCCTAGCATGGTTATACACCTAGC
Source organism: Cladorhizidae sp. MBARI D1340-BT2 (assembly GCA_028752905.1). Lineage (NCBI taxonomy): Eukaryota > Metazoa > Porifera > Demospongiae > Poecilosclerida > Cladorhizidae > Cladorhizidae sp. MBARI D1340-BT2. Next base: position 2,602 of record JAQNBH010000099.1, read on the forward strand.
ATGGTTATATACCTAGCATGGTTATACACCTAGCATGGTTATACACCTAGCATGGTTAAATACCTAGCATGGTTATACACCTAGCATGGTTATATACCTAGCATGGTTATACACCTAGCATTGTTATATACCTAGCATGGTTATATACCTAGCATGGTTATACACATAGCATGGTTATATACCTAGCATAGTTATAAACCTAGCATGGTTATACACCTAGCATGGTTATATACCTAGCATGGTTATATACCTAGCATGGTTATATACATAGCATGGTTATATACCTAGCATAGTTATACACCTAGCATGGTTATACAATTAGCATGGTTATACACCTAGCATGGTTATATACCTAGCATAGTTATAATACTAGCATGGTTATACACCTAGCATGGTTATACACCTAGCATGGTTATACACCTAGCATGGTTATATACCTAGCATGGTTATACACCTAGCATGGTTATATACCTAGCATGGTTATATACCAAGCATGGTTATATACCTAGAATGGTTATATACCTAGCATAGTTATACACCTAGCAAGGTTATACAATTAGCATGGTTATACACCTAGCATGGTTATATACCTAGCATAGTTATAATAATAGCATGGTTATACACCTAGCATAGTTACATACCTAGCATGGTTATATACCTAGCATAGTTATACACCTAGCATGCTTATACAATTAGCATGGTTATACACCTAGCATGGTTATATACCTAGCATAGTTATACACTTAGCATGGTTATACACCTATCATGGTTATATACCTAGCATGGTTATATACCTAGCATGGTTATATACCTAGCATGGTTATATACCTAGCATGGTTATATACCTAGCATAGTTATACACCTAGCATGGTTATACAATTAGCATGGTTATACACCTAGCATGGTTATATACCTAGCATAGTTATACACCTAGCATGGTTATACACCTAGCATGGTTATATACCTAGCATGGTTATACACCTAGCATGGTTATACACCTAGCTTGGTTATATACCTAGCATGGTTATATACCTAGCATGGTTATATACCTAGCATAGTTATACACCTAGCATGGTTATACAATTAGCATGGTTATACACCTAGCATTGTTATATACCTAGCATAGTTATACACCTAGCATGGTTATACACCTAGCATGGTTATATACCTAGCATGGTTATATACCTAGCATGGTTATATACCTAGCATGGTTATATACCTAGCATGGTTATATACCTAGCATGGTTATATACCTAGCATAGTTATACACCTAGCATGGTTATACAATTAGCATGGTTATACACCTAGCATGGTTATACACCTAGCATAGTTATACACCTAGCATGGTTATACACCTAGCATGGTTATATACCTAGCATGGTTATATACCTAGCATGGTTATACACCTAGCATGGTTATATACCTTGCATGGTTATATACCTAGCATGGTTATATACCTAGCATAGTTATACACCTAGCATGGTTATACACCTAGCATGGTTATACACCTAGCATGGTTATATACCTAGCATGGTTATATACCTAGCATGGTTATACACCTATCATGGTTATATACCTAGCATGGTTATATACCTAGCATGGATATATACCTAGCATGGTTATATACCTAGCATAGTTATACACCCAGCATCGTTATACACCTAGCATGGTTATATACCTAGCATGGTTATATACCTAGCATGGTTATATACCTAGCATGGTTATATACCTAGAATAGTTATACACCTAGCATGGTTATACAATTAGCATGGTTATACACCTAGCATGGTTATATACCTAGCATGGTTATATATCTATCATGGTTATATACCTAGCATGGTTATACACCTAGCATGGTTATATACCTAGCATGGTTATATACCTAGCATGGTTATATACCTAGCATGGTTATATACCTAGCATAGTTATACACCTAGCATGGTTATACAATTAGATTTGTTATACACCTAGCATGGTTATATACCTAGCATAGTTATACACCTAGCATGGTTATACACCTAGCATGGTTATATACCTAGCATGGTTATATACCTAGCATGATTATATACCTTGCATGGTTATATACCTAGCATGGTTATACACCTAGCATGGTTATATACCTAGCATAGTTATATACCTAGCATGGTTATATACCTAGCATGGTTATATACCTAGCATAGTTATACACCTAGCATGGTTATACAATTAGCATGGTTATACACCTAGCATGGTTATATACCTAGCGTAGTTATACACCTAGCATGGTTATACACCTAGCATGGTTATATACCTTGCATGGTTATATACCTAGCATGGTTATATACCTAGCATGGTTATATACCTAGCATAGTTATACACCTAGCATGGTTATACAATTAGCATGGTTATACACCTAGCATGGTTATATACCTAGCATGGTTATACACCTAGCATGGTTATACACCTAGCATGATTATATACCTAGCATGGTTATATACCTAGCATGTTTATACAATTAGCACGGTTATACACCTAGCATGGTTATATACCTAGCATAGTTATACACCTAGCTTGGTTATACACCTAGCATGGTTATATACCTTGCATGGTTATATACCTAGCATGGTTATATACCTAGCATAGTTATACACCTAGCATGGTTATATACCTAGCATGGTTATACACCTAGAATGGTTATATACCTAGCATGGTTATATACCTAGCATGGTTATACACATAGCATGGTTATATACCTAGCATGGTTATATACCTAGCATGGATATATACCTAGCATGGTTATATACCTAGCATAGTTATACACCTAGCATCGTTATACACCTATCATGGTTATATACCTAGCATGGTTAGATACCTAGCATGGTTATATACCTAGCATGGTTTATATACCTAGAATAGTTATACACCTAGCATGGTTATACAATTAGCATGGTTATACACCTAGCATGGTTATATACCTAGCATGGTTATATACCTAGCATGGTTATATACCTAGCATGGTTATACACCTAGCATGGTTATATACCTAGCATGGTTATATACCTAGCATGGTTATATACCTAGCATGGTTATATACCTAGTATAGTTATACACCTAGCATGGTTATACAATTAGATTGGTTATACACCTAGCATGGTTATATACCTAGCATAGTTATACACCTAGCATGGTTATACACCTAGCATGGTTATATACCTAGCATGGTTATATACCTAGCATGATTATATACAGAGCATGGTTATATACCTAGCATGGTTATACACCTAGCATGGTTATATACCTAGCATGGTTATATACATAGCATGGTTATATACCTAGCATGGTTATATACCTAGCATTGTTATACACCTATCATGGTTATACAATTAGCATGGTTATACACCTAGCATGGTTATATACCTAGCATAGTTATACACCTAGCATGGTTATACACCTAGCATGGTTATATACCTAGCATGGTTATATACCTAGCATGGTTATATACCTAGCATGGTTATATACCTAGCATTGTTATATACCTAGCATGGTTATATACCTAGCATGGTTATACACCTAGCATGGTTATATACCTAGCATAGTTATAAACCTAGCATGGTTATACACCTAGCATGGTTATATACCTAGCATGGTTATATACCTAGCATGGTTATATACCTAGCATGGTTATATACCTAGCATAGTTATACACCTAGCATGGTTATACAATTAGCATGGTTATACACCTAGCATGGTTATATACCTAGCATAGTTATAATACTAGCATGGTTATACACCTAGCATGGTTATACACCTAGCATGGTTATACACCTAGCATGGTTATATACCTAGCATGGTTATACACCTAGCATGGTTATATACCTAGCATGGTTATATACCTAGCATGGTTATATACCTAGAATGGTTATATACCTAGCATAGTTATACACCTAGCAAGGTTATACAATTAGCATGGTTATACACCTAGCATGGTTATATACCTAGCATAGTTATAATAATAGCATGGTTATACACCTAGCATAGTTACATACCTAGCATGGTTATATACCTAGCATAGTTATACACCTAGCATGCTTATACAATTAGCATGGTTATACACCTAGCATGGTTATATACGGCATAGTTATACACTTAGCATGGTTATACACCTATCATGGTTATATACCTAGCATGGTTATATACCTAGCATGGTTATATACCTAGCATGGTTATATACCTAGCATGGTTATATACCTAGCATAGTTATACACCTAGCATGGTTATACAATTAGCATGGTTATACACCTAGCATGGTTATATACCTAGCATAGTTATACACCTAGCATGGTTATACACCTAGCATGGTTATATACCTAGCATGGTTATACACCTAGCATGGTTATACACCTAGCTTGGTTATATACCTAGCATGGTTATATACCTAGCATGGTTATATACCTAGCATAGTTATACACCTAGCATGGTTATACAATTAGCATGGTTATACACCTAGCATTGTTATATACCTAGCATAGTTATACACCTAGCATGGTTATACACCTAGCATGGTTATATACCTAGCATGATTATATACCTAGCATGGTTATATACCTAGCATGGTTATATACCTAGCATGGTTATATACCTAGCATGGTTATATACCTAGCATAGTTATACACCTAGCATGGTTATACAATTAGCATGGTTATACACCTAGCATGGTTATACACCTAGCATAGTTATACACCTAGCATGGTTATACACCTAGCATGGTTATATACCTAGCATGGTTATATACCTAGCATGGTTATACACCTAGCATGGTTATATACCTTGCATGGTTATATACCTAGCATGGTTATATACCTAGCATAGTTATACACCTAGCATGGTTATACACCTAGCATGGTTATACACCTAGCATGGTTATATACCTAGCATGGTTATATACCTAGCATGGTTATACACCTATCATGGTTATATACCTAGCATGGTTATATACCTAGCATGGATATATACCTAGCATGGTTATATACCTAGCATAGTTATACACCCAGCATCGTTATACACCTAGCATGGTTATATACCTAGCATGGTTATATACCTAGCATGGTTATATACCTAGCATGGTTATATACCTAGAATAGTTATACACCTAGCATGGTTATACAATTAGCATGGTTATACACCTAGCATGGTTATATACCTAGCATGGTTATATACCTATCATGGTTATATACCTAGCATGGTTATACACCTAGCATGGTTATATACCTAGCATGGTTATATACCTAGCATGGTTATATACCTAGCATGGTTATATACCTAGCATAGTTATACACCTAGCATGGTTATACAATTAGATTTGTTATACACCTAGCATGGTTATATACCTAGCATAGTTATACACCTAGCATGGTTATACACCTAGCATGGTTATATACCTAGCATGGTTATATACCTAGCATGATTATATACCTTGCATGTTTATATACCTAGCATGGTTATATACCTAGCATGGTTATACACCTAGCATGGTTTTATACCTAGCATGGTTATATACCTAGCATGGTTATATGCCTAGCATGGTTATATACCTAGCATAGTTATACACCTAGCATAGTTATACACCTAGCATGGTTATATACCTAGCATGGTTATATACCTAGCATAGTTATACACCTAGCATGGTTATACACCTAGCATGGTTATATATATACCTAGCATAGTTAAACACCTAGCATGGTTATACACCTAGCATGGTTATATACCTAGCATGGTTATATACCTAGCATGGTTATATACCTAGCATGGTTATATACCTAGCATGGTTATATACCTAGCATGGTTATACATCTAGCATGGTTATACACCTAGCATGGATATATACCTAGCATGGTTATACACGTAGCATGGTTATATACCTAGCATGTTTATATACCTAGCATGGTTATATACCTAGCATAGTTATACACCTAGCATGGTTATACAATTAGCATGGTTATACACCTAGCATGGTTATACACCTAGCATGGTTATACACCTAGCATGGTTATATACCTAGCATGGTTATACACCTAGCATGGTTATATACCTAGCATGGTTATATACCTAGCATGGTTATACACCTAGCATGGTTATATACCTAGCATGGTTATACACCTAGCATGGTTATACACCTAGCATGGTTATATACCTAGCATGGTTATATACCTAGCTTGGTTATATACCTAGCATGGTTATATACCTAGCATGGTTATATACCTAGCATAGTTATACACCTAGCATGGTTATACAATTAGCATGGTTATACACCTAGCATGGTTATATACCTAGCATAGTTATACACCTAGCATGGTTATACACCTAGCATGGTTATATACCTAGCATGGTTATATACCTAGCATGATTATATACCTAGCATGGTTATACACCTAGCATGGTTATACAATTAGCATGGTTATACACCTAGCATAGTTATATACCTAGCGTGGTTATATACCTAGCATCGTTATATACCTAGCATGGTTATACATCTAGCATGGTTATATACCTAGCATGGTTATATACCTTGTATGGTTATATACCTAGCATGGTTATATACCTAGCATAGTTATACACCTAGCATGGTTATACAATTAGCATGGTTATACACCATGGTTATATACCTAGCATAGTTATACACCTAGCATGGTTATACACCTAGCATGGTTATATACCTAGCATGGTTATATACCTAGCATGGTTATATACCTAGCATGGTTATATACCTAGCATAGTTATAAACCTAGCATGGTTATACAATTAGCATGGTTATACACCTAGCATGGTTATATACCTAGCATAGTTATACACTTAGCATGGTTATACACCTAGCATGGTTATATACCTAGCATGGTTATATACCTAGCATGGTTATATACCTAGCATGGTTATATACCTAGCATAGTTATACACCTAAGATGGTTATACAATTAGCATGGTTATACACCTAGCATGGTTATATACCTAGCATAGTTATACACCTAGCATGGTTATACACCTAGCATGGTTATATACCTAGCATGGTTATATACCTAGCATGGTTATATACTTAGCATGGTTATACACCTAGCATGGTTATATACCTAGCATGTTTATAATACTAGCATGGTTATACACCTAGCATGGTAATACACCTAGCATGGTTATACACTTAGCATGGTTATATACCTAGCAGGTTATACATCTAGCATGGTTATACACCTAGCATGGTTATATACCTAGCATGGTTATACACGTAGCATGGTTATATACCTAGCATCTTTATATACCTAGCATGGTTATATACCTAGCATAGTTATACACCTAGCATGGTTATACAATTAGCATGGTTATACACCTAGCATGGTTATACACCTTGCATGGTTATATACCTAGCATGGTTATATACCTAGCATGGTTATACACTTAGCATGTTTATATACCTAGCATGGTTATATACCTAGCATGGTTATACACCTAGCATGGTTATATACCTAGCATGGTTATATACCTAGCATGGTTATATACCTAGCATGGTTATATACCTAGCATAGTTATACACCTAGCATAGTTATACACCTAGCATGGTTATATACCTAGCATGGTTATATACCTAGCATAGTTATACACCTAGCATGGTTATACACCTAGCATGGTTATATATATACATAGCATAGTTATACACCTAGCATGGTTATACACCTAGCATGGTTATATACCTAGCATGGTTATATACCTGGCATGGTTATATACCTAGCATGGTTATATACCTAGCATGGTTATATACCTAGCATGGTTATACATCTAGCATGGTTATACAACTAGCATGGATATATACCTAGCATGGTTATACACGTAGCATGGTTATATACCTAGCATGTTTATATACCTAGCATGGTTATATACCTAGCATAGTTATACACCTAGCATGGTTATACAATTAGCATGGTTATACACCTAGCATGGTTATACACCTAGCATGGTTATATACCTAGCATGGTTATACACCTAGCATGGTTATATACCTAGCATGGTTATATACCTAGCATGGTTATACACCTAGCATGGTTATATACCTAGCATGGTTATATACCTAGCATGGTTATACACCTAGCATGGTTATATACCTAGCATGGTTATATACCTAGCTTGGTTATATACCTAGCATTGTTATATACCTAGCATGGTTATATACCTAGCATAGTTATACACCTAGCATGGTTATACAATTAGCATGGTTATACACCTAGCATGGTTATATACCTAGCATAGTTATACACCTAGCATGGTTATACACCTAGCATGGTTATATACCTAGCATGGTTATATACCTAGCATGATTATATACCTAGCATGGTTATACACCTAGCATGGTTATACAATTAGCATGGTTATACACCTAGCATAGTTATATACCTAGCGTGGTTATATACCTAGAATGGTTATATACCTAGCATGGTTATACACCTAGCATGGTTATATACCTAGCATGTTTATATACCTAGCATGGTTATATACCTAGCATGGTTATATACCTAGCATATAGTTATACACCTAGCATGGTTATACAATTAGCATGGTTATACACCTAGCTTGGTTATATACCTAGCATGGTTATATACCTAGCATGGTTATACACCTAGCATGGTTATACACCTAGCATGGTTATATACCTAGCATGGTTATACACCTAGCATGGTTATACACCTAGCATGGTTATACACCTAGCATGGTTATATACCTAGCATGGTTATATACCTAGCATGGTTATACACCTAGCATGGTTATATACCTAGCATGTTTATAATACTAGCATGGTTATACACCTAGCATGGTAATACACCTAGCATGGTTATACACTTAGCATGGTTATATACCTAGCATGGTTATACATCTAGCATGGTTATACACCTAGCATGGTTATATACCTAGCATGGTTATAAACGTAGCATGGTTATATACCTAGCATGTTTATATACCTAGCATGGTTATATACCTAGCATAGTTATACACCTAGCATGGTTATACAATTAGCATGGCTATACACCTAGCATGGTTATACACCTAGCATGGTTATATACCTAGCATGGTTATATACCTAGCATGGTTATACACCTAGCATGGTTATATACCTAGCATGGTTATATACCTAGCATGGTTATACACCTAGCATGGTTATATACCTAGCATGGTTATATACCTAGCATGGTTATACACCTAGCATGGTTATATACCTAGCATGGTTATATACCTAGCTTGGTTATATACCTAGCATGGTTATATACCTAGCATGGTTATATACCTAGCATAGTTATACACCTAGCATGGTTATACAATTAGCATGGTTATACACCTAGCATGGTTATATACCTAGCATAGTTATACACCTAGCATGGTTATACACCTAGCATGGTTATATACCTAGCATGGTTATACACCTAGCATGGTTATATACCTAGCATGGTTATATACCTTGCATGGTTATACACCTAGCATGGTTATATACCTAGCATGGTTATATACCTAGCATGGTTATATACCTAGCATGGTTATATACCTAGCATAGTTATACACCTAGCATGGTTATACAATTAGCATGGTTATACACCTAGCATGGTTATATACCTAGCATAGTTATAATACTAGCATGGTTATACACCTAGCATGGTTATACACCTAGCATGGTTATACACCTAGCATGGTTATATACCTAGCATGGTTATACACCTAGCATGGTTATATACCTAGCATGGTTATATACCTAGCATGGTTATATACCTAGAATGGTTATATACCTAGTATAGTTATACACCTAGCAAGGTTATACAATTAGCATGGTTATACACCTAGCATGGTTATATACCTAGCATAGTTATAATAATAGCATGGTTATACACCTAGCAAGGTTATATACCTAGCATGGTTATATACCTAGCATGGTTATATACCTAGCATGGTTATACACCTAGCATGGTTATATACCTAGCATGGTTATATACCTAGCATGGTTATATACCTAGCATGGTTATATACGTAGCATAGTTATACACCTAGCATGGTTATACAATTAGCATTGTTATACACCTAGCATAGTTATATACCTAGCATAGTTATACACCTAGCATCGTTATCCACCTAGCATGGTTATATGCCTAGCATGGTTATACACCTAGCATGGTTATATACCTAGCATTGTTATACACCTAGCATGGTTATATACCTAACATGGTTATATACCTAGCATGGTTATACACCTAGCATGGTTATAACCTAGCATGGTTATATACCTAGCATGGTTATACACCTAGCATGGTTATATACCTAGCATGGTTATATACCTAGCATGGTTATATACCTAGCATGGTTATATACCTAGCATAGTTATACACCTAGCATGGTTATACAATTAGCATGGTTATACACCTAGCATGGTTATATACCTAGCATAGTTATATACCTAGCATGGATATACACCTAGCATGGTTATATACCTAGCATGGTTATATACCTAGCATGGTTATATACCTTGCATGGTTATATACCTAGCATAGTTATACACCTAGCATGGTTATACAATTAGCATGGTTATACACCTAGCATGGTTATATACCTAGCATAGTTATACACTTAGCATGGTTATACACCTAGCATGGTTATATACCTAGCATGGTTATATACCTAGCATGATTATATACCTAGCATGGTTATAATTATACCTAGCATAGTTATACACTTAGCATAGTTATACAATTAGCATGGTTATACACCTAGCATGGTTATACACCTAGCATTGTTTTATACCTAGCATGGTTATACACCTAGCATGGTTATATACCTAGCATGGTTATATACCTAGCATGGTTATACACCTAGCATGGTTATATACCTAGCATGGTTATATACCTAGCTTGGTTATATACCTAGCATTGTTATATACCTAGCATGGTTATATACCTAGCATAGTTATACACCTAGCATGGTTATACAATTAGCATGGTTATACACCTAGCATGGTTATATACCTAGCATAGTTATACACCTAGCATGGTTATACACCTAGCATGGTTATATACCTAGCATGGTTATATACCTAGCATGATTATATACCTAGCATGGTTATACACCTAGCATGGTTATACAATTAGCATGGTTATACACCTAGCATAGTTATATACCTAGCGTGGTTATATACCTAGAATGGTTATATACCTAGCATGGTTATACACCTAGCATGGTTATATACCTAGCATGTTTATATACCTAGCATGGTTATATACCTAGCATGGTTATATACCTAGCATATAGTTATACACCTAGCATGGTTATACAATTAGCATGGTTATACACCTAGCTTGGTTATATACCTAGCATGGTTATATACCTAGCATGGTTATACACCTAGCATGGTTATACACCTAGCATGGTTATATACCTAGCATGGTTATACACCTAGCATGGTTATACACCTAGCATGGTTATACACCTAGCATGGTTATATACCTAGCATGGTTATATACCTAGCATGGTTATACACCTAGCATGGTTATATACCTAGCATGTTTATAATACTAGCATGGTTATACACCTAGCATGGTAATACACCTAGCATGGTTATACACTTAGCATGGTTATATACCTAGCATGGTTATACATCTAGCATGGTTATACACCTAGCATGGTTATATACCTAGCATGGTTATAAACGTAGCATGGTTATATACCTAGCATGTTTATATACCTAGCATGGTTATATACCTAGCATAGTTATACACCTAGCATGGTTATACAATTAGCATGGCTATACACCTAGCATGGTTATACACCTAGCATGGTTATATACCTAGCATGGTTATATACCTAGCATGGTTATACACCTAGCATGGTTATATACCTAGCATGGTTATATACCTAGCATGGTTATACACCTAGCATGGTTATATACCTAGCATGGTTATATACCTAGCATGGTTATACACCTAGCATGGTTATATACCTAGCATGGTTATATACCTAGCTTGGTTATATACCTAGCATGGTTATATACCTAGCATGGTTATATACCTAGCATAGTTATACACCTAGCATGGTTATACAATTAGCATGGTTATACACCTAGCATGGTTATATACCTAGCATAGTTATACACCTAGCATGGTTATACACCTAGCATGGTTATATACCTAGCATGGTTATACACCTAGCATGGTTATATACCTAGCATGGTTATATACCTTGCATGGTTATACACCTAGCATGGTTATATACCTAGCATGGTTATATACCTAGCATGGTTATATACCTAGCATGGTTATATACCTAGCATAGTTATACACCTAGCATGGTTATACAATTAGCATGGTTATACACCTAGCATGGTTATATACCTAGCATAGTTATAATACTAGCATGGTTATACACCTAGCATGGTTATACACCTAGCATGGTTATACACCTAGCATGGTTATATACCTAGCATGGTTATACACCTAGCATGGTTATATACCTAGCATGGTTATATACCTAGCATGGTTATATACCTAGAATGGTTATATACCTAGTATAGTTATACACCTAGCAAGGTTATACAATTAGCATGGTTATACACCTAGCATGGTTATATACCTAGCATAGTTATAATAATAGCATGGTTATACACCTAGCAAGGTTATATACCTAGCATGGTTATATACCTAGCATGGTTATATACCTAGCATGGTTATACACCTAGCATGGTTATATACCTAGCATGGTTATATACCTAGCATGGTTATATACCTAGCATGGTTATATACGTAGCATAGTTATACACCTAGCATGGTTATACAATTAGCATTGTTATACACCTAGCATAGTTATATACCTAGCATAGTTATACACCTAGCATCGTTATACACCTAGCATGGTTATATGCCTAGCATGGTTATACACCTAGCATGGTTATGTACCTAGCATTGTTATACACCTAGCATGGTTATATACCTAACATGGTTATATACCTAGCATGGTTATACACCTAGCATGGTTATAACCTAGCATGGTTATATACCTAGCATGGTTATACACCTAGCATGGTTATATACCTAGCATGGTTATATACCTAGCATGGTTATATACCTAGCATGGTTATATACCTAGCATAGTTATACACCTAGCATGGTTATACAATTAGCATGGTTATACACCTAGCATGGTTATATACCTAGCATAGTTATATACCTAGCATGGATATACACCTAGCATGGTTATATACCTAGCATGGTTATATACCTAGCATGGTTATATACCTTGCATGGTTATATACCTAGCATAGTTATACACCTAGCATGGTTATACAATTAGCATGGTTATACACCTAGCATGGTTATATACCTAGCATAGTTATACACTTAGCATGGTTATACACCTAGCATGGTTATATACCTAGCATGGTTATATACCTAGCATGATTATATACCTAGCATGGTTATAATTATACCTAGCATAGTTATACACTTAGCATAGTTATACAATTAGCATGGTTATACACCTAGCATGGTTATACACCTAGCATTGTTTTATACCTAGCATGGTTATACACCTAGCATGGTTATATACCTAGCATAGTTATATACCTAGCATGGTTATATACCTAGCATGGTTATACACCTAGCATGGTTATATACCTAGCATGGTTATATACCTAGCATGGTTATATACCTAGCATGGTTATATAACTAGCATAGTTATACACCTAGCATGGTTATACAATTAGCATGGTTATACTCCTAGCATGGTTATATACCTAGCATAGTTATACGCCTAGCATGGTTATACACCTAGCATGGTTATATACCTAGCATGGTTATACACCTAGCATGGTTATACACCTAGCATGGTTAAATACCTAGCATGGTTATACACCTAGCATGGTTATATACTTAGCATGGTTATACACCTAGCATTGTTATATACCTAGCATGGTTATATACCTAGCATGGTTATACACCTAGCATGGTTATATACCTAGCATAGTTATAAACCTAGCATGGTTATACACCTAGCATGGTTATATACCTAGCATGGTTATATACCTAGCATGGTTATATACATAGCATGGTTATATACCTAGCATAGTTATACACCTAGCATGGTTATACAATTAGCATGGTTATACACCTAGCATGGTTATATACCTAGCATAGTTATAATACTAGTATGGTTATACACCTAGCATGGTTATACACCTAGCATGGTTATACACCTAGCATGGTTATATACCTAGCATGGTTATACACCTAGCATGGTTATATACCTAGCATGGTTATATACCTAGCATGGTTATATACCTAGAATGGTTATATACCTAGCATAGTTATACACCTAGCAAGGTTATACAATTAGCATGGTTATACACCTAGCATGGTTATATACCTAGCATAGTTATAATAATAGCATGGTTATACACCTAGCATAGTTACATACCTAGCATGGTTATATACCTAGCATAGTTATACACCTAGCATGCTTATACAATTAGCATGGTTATACACCTAGCATGGTTATATACCTAGCATAGTTATACACTTAGCATGGTTATACACCTATCATGGTTATATACCTAGCATGGTTATATACCTAGCATGGTTATATACCTAGCATAGTTATACACCTAGCATGGTTATACAATTAGCATGGTTATACACCTAGCATGGTTATATACCTAGCATAGTTATACACCTAGCATGGTTATACACCTAGCATGGTTATATACCTAGCATGGTTATACACCTAGCATGGTTATACACCTAGCTTGGTTATATACCTAGCATGGTTATATACCTAGCATGGTTATATACCTAGCATAGTTATACACCTAGCATGGTTATACAATTAGCATGGTTATACACCTAGCATTGTTATATACCTAGCATAGTTATACACCTAGCATGGTTATACACCTAGCATGGTTATATACCTAGCATGGTTATATACCTAGCATGGTTATATACCTAGCATGGTTATATACCTAGCATGGTTATATACCTAGCATGGTTATATACCTAGCATAGTTATACACCTAGCATGGTTATACAATTAGCATGGTTATACACCTAGCATGGTTATACACCTAGCATAGTTATACACCTAGCATGGTTATACACCTAGCATGGTTATATACCTAGCATGGTTATATACCTAGCATGGTTATACACCTAGCATGGTTATATACCTTGCATGGTTATATACCTAGCATGGTTATATACCTAGCATAGTTATACACCTAGCATGGTTATACACCTAGCATGGTTATACACCTAGCATGGTTATATACCTAGCATGGTTATATACCTAGCATGGTTATACACCTATCATGGTTATATACCTAGCATGGTTATATACCTTGCATGGTTATACACCTAGCATGGTTATATACCTAGCATGGTTATATACCTTGCATGGTTATACACCTAGCATGGTTATATACCTAGCATGGTTATATACCTAGCATGGTTATATACCTAGCATGGTTATATACCTAGCATAGTTATACACCTAGCATGGTTATACAATTAGCATGGTTATACACCTAGCATGGTTATATACCTAGCATAGTTATACACCTAGCATGGTTATACACCTAGCATGGTTATATACCTAGCATGGTTATACACCTAGCATGGTTATATACCTAGCATGGTTATATACCTTGCATGGTTATACACCTAGCATGGTTATATACCTAGCATGGTTATATACCTAGCATGGTTATATACCTAGCATGGTTATATACCTAGCATAGTTATACACCTAGCATGGTTATACAATTAGCATGGTTATACACCTAGCATGGTTATATACCTAGCATAGTTATAATACTAGCATGGTTATACACCTAGCATGGTTATACACCTAGCATGGTTATACACCTAGCATGGTTATATACCTAGCATGGTTATACACCTAGCATGGTTATATACCTAGCATGGTTATATACCTAGCATGGTTATATACCTAGAATGGTTATATACCTAGTATAGTTATACACCTAGCAAGGTTATACAATTAGCATGGTTATACACCTAGCATGGTTATATACCTAGCATAGTTATAATAATAGCATGGTTATACACCTAGCAAGGTTATATACCTAGCATGGTTATATACCTAGCATGGTTATATACCTAGCATGGTTATACACCTAGCATGGTTATATACCTAGCATGGTTATATACCTAGCATGGTTATATACCTAGCATGGTTATATACGTAGCATAGTTATACACCTAGCATGGTTATACAATTAGCATTGTTATACACCTAGCATAGTTATATACCTAGCATAGTTATACACCTAGCATCGTTATCCACCTAGCATGGTTATATGCCTAGCATGGTTATACACCTAGCATGGTTATATACCTAGCATTGTTATACACCTAGCATGGTTATATACCTAACATGGTTATATACCTAGCATGGTTATACACCTAGCATGGTTATAACCTAGCATGGTTATATACCTAGCATGGTTATACACCTAGCATGGTTATATACCTAGCATGGTTATATACCTAGCATGGTTATATACCTAGCATGGTTATATACCTAGCATAGTTATACACCTAGCATGGTTATACAATTAGCATGGTTATACACCTAGCATGGTTATATACCTAGCATAGTTATATACCTAGCATGGATATACACCTAGCATGGTTATATACCTAGCATGGTTATATACCTAGCATGGTTATATACCTTGCATGGTTAAATACCTAGCATAGTTATACACCTAGCATGGTTATACAATTAGCATGGTTATACACCTAGCATGGTTATATACCTAGCATAGTTATACACTTAGCATGGTTATACACCTAGCATGGTTATATACCTAGCATGGTTATATACCTAGCATGATTATATACCTAGCATGGTTATAATTATACCTAGCATAGTTATACACTTAGCATAGTTATACAATTAGCATGGTTATACACCTAGCATGGTTATACACCTTGCATTGTTTTATACCTAGCATGGTTATACACCTAGCATGGTTATATACCTAGCATGGTTATATACCTAGCATGGTTATACACCTAGCATGGTTATATACCTAGCATGGTTATATACCTAGCTTGGTTATATACCTAGCATTGTTATATACCTAGCATGGTTATATACCTAGCATAGTTATACACCTAGCATGGTTATACAATTAGCATGGTTATACACCTAGCATGGTTATATACCTAGCATAGTTATACACCTAGCATGGTTATACACCTAGCATGGTTATATACCTAGCATGGTTATATACCTAGCATGATTATATACCTAGCATGGTTATACACCTAGCATGGTTATACAATTAGCATGGTTATACACCTAGCATAGTTATATACCTAGCGTGGTTATATACCTAGAATGGTTATATACCTAGCATGGTTATACACCTAGCATGGTTATATACCTAGCATGTTTATATACCTAGCATGGTTATATACCTAGCATGGTTATATACCTAGCATATAGTTATACACCTAGCATGGTTATACAATTAGCATGGTTATACACCTAGCTTGGTTATATACCTAGCATGGTTATATACCTAGCATGGTTATACACCTAGCATGGTTATACACCTAGCATGGTTATATACCTAGCATGGTTATACACCTAGCATGGTTATACACCTAGCATGGTTATACACCTAGCATGGTTATATACCTAGCATGGTTATATACCTAGCATGGTTATACACCTAGCATGGTTATATACCTAGCATGTTTATAATACTAGCATGGTTATACACCTAGCATGGTAATACACCTAGCATGGTTATACACTTAGCATGGTTATATACCTAGCATGGTTATACATCTAGCATGGTTATACACCTAGCATGGTTATATACCTAGCATGGTTATAAACGTAGCATGGTTATATACCTAGCATGTTTATATACCTAGCATGGTTATATACCTAGCATAGTTATACACCTAGCATGGTTATACAATTAGCATGGCTATACACCTAGCATGGTTATACACCTAGCATGGTTATATACCTAGCATGGTTATATACCTAGCATGGTTATACACCTAGCATGGTTATATACCTAGCATGGTTATATACCTAGCATGGTTATACACCTAGCATGGTTATATACCTAGCATGGTTATATACCTAGCATGGTTATACACCTAGCATGGTTATATACCTAGCATGGTTATATACCTAGCTTGGTTATATACCTAGCATGGTTATATACCTAGCATGGTTATATACCTAGCATAGTTATACACCTAGCATGGTTATACAATTAGCATGGTTATACACCTAGCATGGTTATATACCTAGCATAGTTATACACCTAGCATGGTTATACACCTAGCATGGTTATATACCTAGCATGGTTATACACCTAGCATGGTTATATACCTAGCATGGTTATATACCTTGCATGGTTATACACCTAGCATGGTTATATACCTAGCATGGTTATATACCTAGCATGGTTATATACCTAGCATGGTTATATACCTAGCATAGTTATACACCTAGCATGGTTATACAATTAGCATGGTTATACACCTAGCATGGTTATATACCTAGCATAGTTATAATACTAGCATGGTTATACACCTAGCATGGTTATACACCTAGCATGGTTATACACCTAGCATGGTTATATACCTAGCATGGTTATACACCTAGCATGGTTATATACCTAGCATGGTTATATACCTAGCATGGTTATATACCTAGAATGGTTATATACCTAGTATAGTTATACACCTAGCAAGGTTATACAATTAGCATGGTTATACACCTAGCATGGTTATATACCTAGCATAGTTATAATAATAGCATGGTTATACACCTAGCAAGGTTATATACCTAGCATGGTTATATACCTAGCATGGTTATATACCTAGCATGGTTATACACCTAGCATGGTTATATACCTAGCATGGTTATATACCTAGCATGGTTATATACCTAGCATGGTTATATACGTAGCATAGTTATACACCTAGCATGGTTATACAATTAGCATTGTTATACACCTAGCATAGTTATATACCTAGCATAGTTATACACCTAGCATCGTTATACACCTAGCATGGTTATATGCCTAGCATGGTTATACACCTAGCATGGTTATGTACCTAGCATTGTTATACACCTAGCATGGTTATATACCTAACATGGTTATATACCTAGCATGGTTATACACCTAGCATGGTTATAACCTAGCATGGTTATATACCTAGCATGGTTATACACCTAGCATGGTTATATACCTAGCATGGTTATATACCTAGCATGGTTATATACCTAGCATGGTTATATACCTAGCATAGTTATACACCTAGCATGGTTATACAATTAGCATGGTTATACACCTAGCATGGTTATATACCTAGCATAGTTATATACCTAGCATGGATATACACCTAGCATGGTTATATACCTAGCATGGTTATATACCTAGCATGGTTATATACCTTGCATGGTTATATACCTAGCATAGTTATACACCTAGCATGGTTATACAATTAGCATGGTTATACACCTAGCATGGTTATATACCTAGCATAGTTATACACTTAGCATGGTTATACACCTAGCATGGTTATATACCTAGCATGGTTATATACCTAGCATGATTATATACCTAGCATGGTTATAATTATACCTAGCATAGTTATACACTTAGCATAGTTATACAATTAGCATGGTTATACACCTAGCATGGTTATACACCTAGCATTGTTTTATACCTAGCATGGTTATACACCTAGCATGGTTATATACCTAGCATAGTTATATACCTAGCATGGTTATATACCTAGCATGGTTATACACCTAGCATGGTTATATACCTAGCATGGTTATATACCTAGCATGGTTATATACCTAGCATGGTTATATAACTAGCATAGTTATACACCTAGCATGGTTATACAATTAGCATGGTTATACTCCTAGCATGGTTATATACCTAGCATAGTTATACGCCTAGCATGGTTATACACCTAGCATGGTTATATACCTAGCATGGTTATACACCTAGCATGGTTATACACCTAGCATGGTTAAATACCTAGCATGGTTATACACCTAGCATGGTTATATACCTAGCATGGTTATACACCTAGCATTGTTATATACCTAGCATGGTTATATACCTAGCATGGTTATACACCTAGCATGGTTATATACCTAGCATAGTTATAAACCTAGCATGGTTATACACCTAGCATGGTTATATACCTAGCATGGTTATATACCTAGCATGGTTATATACATAGCATGGTTATATACCTAGCATAGTTATACACCTAGCATGGTTATACAATTAGCATGGTTATACACCTAGCATGGTTATATACCTAGCATAGTTATAATACTAGTATGGTTATACACCTAGCATGGTTATACACCTAGCATGGTTATACACCTAGCATGGTTATATACCTAGCATGGTTATACACCTAGCATGGTTATATACCTAGCATGGTTATATACCTAGCATGGTTATATACCTAGAATGGTTATATACCTAGCATAGTTATACACCTAGCAAGGTTATACAATTAGCATGGTTATACACCTAGCATGGTTATATACCTAGCATAGTTATAATAATAGCATGGTTATACACCTAGCATAGTTACATACCTAGCATGGTTATATACCTAGCATAGTTATACACCTAGCATGCTTATACAATTAGCATGGTTATACACCTAGCATGGTTATATACCTAGCATAGTTATACACTTAGCATGGTTATACACCTATCATGGTTATATACCTAGCATGGTTATATACCTAGCATGGTTATATACCTAGCATAGTTATACACCTAGCATGGTTATACAATTAGCATGGTTATACACCTAGCATGGTTATATACCTAGCATAGTTATACACCTAGCATGGTTATACACCTAGCATGGTTATATACCTAGCATGGTTATACACCTAGCATGGTTATATACCTAGCATGGTTATATACCTTGCATGGTTATACACCTAGCATGGTTATATACCTAGCATGGTTATATACCTAGCATGGTTATATACCTAGCATGGTTATATACCTAGCATAGTTATACACCTAGCATGGTTATACAATTAGCATGGTTATACACCTAGCATGGTTATATACCTAGCATAGTTATAATACTAGCATGGTTATACACCTAGCATGGTTATACACCTAGCATGGTTATACACCTAGCATGGTTATATACCTAGCATGGTTATACACCTAGCATGGTTATATACCTAGCATGGTTATATACCTAGCATGGTTATATACCTAGAATGGTTATATACCTAGTATAGTTATACACCTAGCAAGGTTATACAATTAGCATGGTTATACACCTAGCATGGTTATATACCTAGCATAGTTATAATAATAGCATGGTTATACACCTAGCAAGGTTATATACCTAGCATGGTTATATACCTAGCATGGTTATATACCTAGCATGGTTATACACCTAGCATGGTTATATACCTAGCATGGTTATATACCTAGCATGGTTATATACCTAGCATGGTTATATACGTAGCATAGTTATACACCTAGCATGGTTATACAATTAGCATTGTTATACACCTAGCATAGTTATATACCTAGCATAGTTATACACCTAGCATCGTTATACACCTAGCATGGTTATATGCCTAGCATGGTTATACACCTAGCATGGTTATGTACCTAGCATTGTTATACACCTAGCATGGTTATATACCTAACATGGTTATATACCTAGCATGGTTATACACCTAGCATGGTTATAACCTAGCATGGTTATATACCTAGCATGGTTATACACCTAGCATGGTTATATACCTAGCATGGTTATATACCTAGCATGGTTATATACCTAGCATGGTTATATACCTAGCATAGTTATACACCTAGCATGGTTATACAATTAGCATGGTTATACACCTAGCATGGTTATATACCTAGCATAGTTATATACCTAGCATGGATATACACCTAGCATGGTTATATACCTAGCATGGTTATATACCTAGCATGGTTATATACCTTGCATGGTTATATACCTAGCATAGTTATACACCTAGCATGGTTATACAATTAGCATGGTTATACACCTAGCATGGTTATATACCTAGCATAGTTATACACTTAGCATGGTTATACACCTAGCATGGTTATATACCTAGCATGGTTATATACCTAGCATGATTATATACCTAGCATGGTTATAATTATACCTAGCAGAGTTATACACTTAGCATAGTTATACAATTAGCATGGTTATACACCTAGCATGGTTATACACCTAGCATTGTTTTATACCTAGCATGGTTATACACCTAGCATGGTTATATACCTAGCATAGTTATATACCTAGCATGGTTATATACCTAGCATGGTTATACACCTAGCATGGTTATATACCTAGCATGGTTATATACCTAGCATGGTTATATACCTAGCATGGTTATATAACTAGCATAGTTATACACCTAGCATGGTTATACAATTAGCATGGTTATACTCCTAGCATGGTTATATACCTAGCATAGTTATACGCCTAGCATGGTTATACACCTAGCATGGTTATATACCTAGCATGGTTATACACCTAGCATGGTTATACACCTAGCATGGTTAAATACCTAGCATGGTTATACACCTAGCATGGTTATATACCTAGCATGGTTATACACCTAGCATTGTTATATACCTAGCATGGTTATATACCTAGCATGGTTATACACCTAGCATGGTTATATACCTAGCATAGTTATAAACCTAGCATGGTTATACACCTAGCATGGTTATATACCTAGCATGGTTATATACCTAGCATGGTTATATACATAGCATGGTTATATACCTAGCATAGTTATACACCTAGCATGGTTATACAATTAGCATGGTTATACACCTAGCATGGTTATATACCTAGCATAGTTATAATACTAGTATGGTTATACACCTAGCATGGTTATACACCTAGCATGGTTATACACCTAGCATGGTTATATACCTAGCATGGTTATACACCTAGCATGGTTATATACCTAGCATGGTTATATACCTAGCATGGTTATATACCTAGAATGGTTATATACCTAGCATAGTTATACACCTAGCAAGGTTATACAATTAGCATGGTTATACACCTAGCATGGTTATATACCTAGCATAGTTATAATAATAGCATGGTTATACACCTAGCATAGTTACATACCTAGCATGGTTATATACCTAGCATAGTTATACACCTAGCATGCTTATACAATTAGCATGGTTATACACCTAGCATGGTTATATACCTAGCATAGTTATACACTTAGCATGGTTATACACCTATCATGGTTATATACCTAGCATGGTTATATACCTAGCATGGTTATATACCTAGCATAGTTATACACCTAGCATGGTTATACAATTAGCATGGTTATACACCTAGCATGGTTATATACCTAGCATAGTTATACACCTAGCATGGTTATACACCTAGCATGGTTATATACCTAGCATGGTTATACACCTAGCATGGTTATACACCTAGCTTGGTTATATACCTAGCATGGTTATATACCTAGCATGGTTATATACCTAGCATAGTTATACACCTAGCATGGTTATACAATTAGCATGGTTATACACCTAGCATTGTTATATACCTAGCATAGTTATACACCTAGCATGGTTATACACCTAGCATGGTTATATACCTAGCATTGTTTTATACCTAGCATGGTTATACACCTAGCATGGTTATATACCTAGCATAGTTATATACCTAGCATGGTTATATACCTAGCATGGTTATACACCTAGCATGGTTATATACCTAGCATGGTTATATACCTAGCATGGTTATATACCTAGCATGGTTATATAACTAGCATAGTTATACACCTAGCATGGTTATACAATTAGCATGGTTATACTCCTAGCATGGTTATATACCTAGCATAGTTATACGCCTAGCATGGTTATACACCTAGCATGGTTATATACCTAGCATGGTTATACACCTAGCATGGTTATACACCTAGCATGGTTAAATACCTAGCATGGTTATACACCTAGCATGGTTATATACCTAGCATGGTTATACACCTAGCATTGTTATATACCTAGCATGGTTATATACCTAGCATGGTTATACACCTAGCATGGTTATATACCTAGCATAGTTATAAACCTAGCATGGTTATACACCTAGCATGGTTATATACCTAGCATGGTTATATACCTAGCATGGTTATATACATAGCATGGTTATATACCTAGCATAGTTATACACCTAGCATGGTTATACAATTAGCATGGTTATACACCTAGCATGGTTATATACCTAGCATAGTTATAATACTAGTATGGTTATACACCTAGCATGGTTATACACCTAGCATGGTTATACACCTAGCATGGTTATATACCTAGCATGGTTATACACCTAGCATGGTTATATACCTAGCATGGTTATATACCTAGCATGGTTATATACCTAGAATGGTTATATACCTAGCATAGTTATACACCTAGCAAGGTTATACAATTAGCATGGTTATACACCTAGCATGGTTATATACCTAGCATAGTTATAATAATAGCATGGTTATACACCTAGCATAGTTACATACCTAGCATGGTTATATACCTAGCATAGTTATACACCTAGCATGCTTATACAATTAGCATGGTTATACACCTAGCATGGTTATATACCTAGCATAGTTATACACTTAGCATGGTTATACACCTATCATGGTTATATACCTAGCATGGTTATATACCTAGCATGGTTATATACCTAGCATAGTTATACACCTAGCATGGTTATACAATTAGCATGGTTATACACCTAGCATGGTTATATACCTAGCATAGTTATACACCTAGCATGGTTATACACCTAGCATGGTTATATACCTAGCATGGTTATACACCTAGCATGGTTATACACCTAGCTTGGTTATATACCTAGCATGGTTATATACCTAGCATGGTTATATACCTAGCATAGTTATACACCTAGCATGGTTATACAATTAGCATGGTTATACACCTAGCATTGTTATATACCTAGCATAGTTATACACCTAGCATGGTTATACACCTAGCATGGTTATATACCTAGCATGGTTATATACCTAGCATGGTTATATACCTAGCATGGTTATATACCTAGCATGGTTATATACCTAGCATGGTTATATACCTAGCATAGTTATACACCTAGCATGGTTATACAATTAGCATGGTTATACACCTAGCATGGTTATACACCTAGCATAGTTATACACCTAGCATGGTTATACACCTAGCATGGTTATATACCTAGCATGGTTATATACCTAGCATGGTTATACACCTAGCATGGTTATATACCTTGCATGGTTATATACCTAGCATGGTTATATACCTAGCATAGTTATACACCTAGCATGGTTATACACCTAGCATGGTTATACACCTAGCATGGTTATATACCTAGCATGGTTATATACCTAGCATGGTTATACACCTATCATGGTTATATACCTAGCATGGTTATATACCTAGCATGGATATATACCTAGCATGGTTATATACCTAGCATAGTTATACACCCAGCATCGTTATACACCTAGCATGGTTATATACCTAGCATGGTTATATACCTAGCATGGTTATATACCTAGCATGGTTATATACCTAGAATAGTTATACACCTAGCATGGTTATACAATTAGCATGGTTATACACCTAGCATGGTTATATACCTAGCATGGTTATATACCTATCATGGTTATATACCTAGCATGGTTATACACCTAGCATGGTTATATACCTAGCATGGTTATATACCTAGCATGGTTATATACCTAGCATGGTTATATACCTAGCATAGTTATACACCTAGCATGGTTATACAATTAGATTTGTTATACACCTAGCATGGTTATATACCTAGCATAGTTATACACCTAGCATGGTTATACACCTAGCATGGTTATATACCTAGCATGGTTATATACCTAGCATGATTATATACCTTGCATGGTTATATACCTAGCATGGTTATACACCTAGCATGGTTATATACCTAGCATGGTTATATACCTAGCATGGTTATATACCTAGCATGGTTATATACCTAGCATAGTTATACACCTAGCATGGTTATACAATTAGCATGGTTATACACCTAGCATGGTTATATACCTAGCGTAGTTATACACCTAGCATGGTTATACACCTAGCATGGTTATATACCTAGCATGGTTATATACCTAGCATGGTTATATACCTAGCATGGTTATATACCTAGCATAGTTATACACCTAGCATGGTTATATAATTAGCATGGTTATACACCTAGCATGGTTATATACCTAGCATGGTTATACACCTAGCATGGTTATACACCTAGCATGATTATATACCTAGCATGGTTATATACCTAGCATGGTTATACAATTAGCACGGTTATACACCTAGCATGGTTATATACCTAGCATAGTTATACACCTAGCTTGGTTATACACCTAGCATGGTTATATACCTTGCATGGTTATATACCTAGCATGGTTATATACCTAGCATAGTTATACACCTAGCATGGTTATATACCTAGCATGGTTATACACCTAGCATGGTTATATACCTAGCATGGTTATATACCTAGCATGGTTATACACCTAGCATGGTTATATACCTAGCATGGTTATATACCTAGCATGGATATATACCTAGCATGGTTATATACCTAGCATAGTTATACACCTAGCATCGTTATATACCTAGCATGGTTATATACCTAGCATGGTTAGATACCTAGCATGGTTATATACCTAGCATGGTTTATATACCTAGAATAGTTATACACCTAGCATGGTTATACAATTAGCATGGTTATACACCTAGCATGGTTATATACCTAGCATGGTTATATACCTAGCATGGTTATATACCTAGCATGGTTATACACCTAGCATGGTTATATACCTAGCATGGTTATATACCTAGCATGGTTATATACCTAGCATGGTTATATACCTAGTATAGTTATACACCTAGCATGGTTATACAATTAGATTGGTTATACACCTAGCATGGTTATATACCTAGCATAGTTATACACCTAGCATGGTTATACACCTAGCATGGTTATATACCTAGCATGGTTATATACCTAGCATGATTATATACAGAGCATGGTTATATACCTAGCATGGTTATACACCTAGCATGGTTATATACCTAGCATGGTTATATACATAGCATGGTTATATACCTAGCATGGTTATATACCTAGCATTGTTATACACCTATCATGGTTATACAATTAGCATGGTTATACACCTAGCATGGTTATATACCTAGCATAGTTATACACCTAGCATGGTTATACACCTAGCATGGTTATATACCTAGCATGGTTATATACCTAGCATGGTTATATACCTAGCATGGTTATATACCTAGCATGGTTATATACCTAGCATGGTTATATACCTAGCATAGTTATACACCTAGCATGGTTATACAATTAGCATGGTTATACACCTAGCATGGTTATACACCTAGCATAGTTATACACCTAGCATGGTTATACACCTAGCATGGTTATATACCTAGCATGGTTATATACCTAGCATGGTTATACACCTAGCATGGTTATATACCTTGCATGGTTATATACCTAGCATGGTTATATACCTAGCATAGTTATACACCTAGCATGGTTATACACCTAGCATGGTTATACACCTAGCATGGTTATATACCTAGCATGGTTATATACCTAGCATGGTTATACACCTAGCATGGTTATATACCTAGCATGGTTATATACCTAGCATGGATATATACCTAGCATGGTTATATACCTAGCATAGTTATACACCCAGCATCGTTATACACCTAGCATGGTTATATACCTAGCATGGTTATATACCTAGCATGGTTATATACCTAGCATGGTTATATACCTAGAATAGTTATACACCTAGCATGGTTATACAATTAGCATGGTTATACACCTAGCATGGTTATATACCTAGCATGGTTATATACCTATCATGGTTATATACCTAGCATGGTTATACACCTAGCATGGTTATATACCTAGCATGGTTATATACCTAGCATGGTTATATACCTAGCATGGTTATATACCTAGCATAGTTATACACCTAGCATGGTTATACAATTAGATTGGTTATACACCTAGCATGGTTATATACCTAGCATAGTTATACACCTAGCATGGTTATACACCTAGCATGGTTATATACCTAGCATGGTTATATACCTAGCATGATTATATACCTTGCATGGTTATATACCTAGCATGGTTATACATCTAGCATGGTTATATACCTAGCATGGTTATATACCTAGCATGGTTATATACCTAGCATGGTTATATACCTAGCATAGTTATACACCTAGCATGGTTATACAATTAGCATGGTTATACACCTAGCATGGTTATATACCTAGCGTAGTTATACACCTAGCATGGTTATACACCTAGCATGGTTATATACCTAGCATGGTTATATACCTAGCATGGTTATATACCTAGCATGGTTATATACCTAGCATAGTTATACACCTAGCATGGTTATACAATTAGCATGGTTATACACCTAGCATGGTTATATACCTAGCATGGTTATACACCTAGCATGGTTATACACCTAGCATGATTATATACCTAGCATGGTTATATACCTAGCATGGTTATACAATTAGCATGGTTATACACCTAGCATGGTTATATACCTAGCATAGTTATACACCTAGCTTGGTTATACACCTAGCATGGTTATATACCTTGCATGGTTATATACCTAGCATGGTTATATACCTAGCATAGTTATACACCTAGCATGGTTATATACCTAGCATGGTTATACACCTAGCATGGTTATATACCTAGCATGGTTATATACCTAGCATGGTTATACACCTAGCATGGTTATATACCTAGCATGGTTATATACCTAGCATGGATATATACCTAGCATGGTTATATACCTAGCATAGTTATACACCTAGCATCGTTATACACCTAGCATGGTTATATACCTAGCATGGTTATATACCTAGCATGGTTATATACCTAGCATGGTTATATACCTAGAATAGTTATACACCTAGCATGGTTATACAATTAGCATGGTTATACACCTAGCATGGTTATATACCTAGCATGGTTATATACCTAGCATGGTTATATACCTAGCATGGTTATACACCTAGCATGGTTATATACCTAGCATGGTTATATACCTAGCATGGTTATATACCTAGCATGGTTATATACCTAGCATAGTTATACACCTAGCATGGTTATACAATAAGATTGGTTATACACCTAGCATGGTTATATACCTAGCATAGTTATACACCTAGCATGGTTATACACCTAGCATGGTTATATACCTAGCATGGTTATATACCTAGCATGATTATATACAGAGCATGGTTATATACCTAGCATGGTTATACACCTAGCATGGTTATATACCTAGCATGGTTATATACATAGCATAGTTATATACCTAGCATGGTTATATACCTAGCATAGTTATACACCTAGCATGGTTATACAATTAGCATGGTTATACACTTGCATGGTTATATACCTAGCATAGTTATACACCTAGCATGGTTATACACCTAGCATGGTTATATACCTAGCATGGTTATATACCTAGCATGGTTATATACCTAGCATGGTTTTATACTTAGCATAGTTATACACCTAGCATGGTTATACAATTAGCATGGTTATACACCTAGCATGGTTATATACCTAGCATGGTTATACACCTAGCATGGTTATACACCTAGCATGGTTATATACCTAGCATGGTTATATACCTAGCATGGTTATACAATTAGCATGGTTATACACCTAGCATGGTTATATACCTAGCATAGTTATACACCTAGCTTGGTTATACACCTAGCATGGTTATATACCTAGCATGGTTATATACTTAGCATGGTTATATACCTAGCATAGTTATATACCTAGCATGGTTATATACCTAGCATGGTTATACACCTAGCATAGTTATACACCTAGCATGGTTATACAATTAGATTGGTTATACACCTAGCATGGTTATATACCTAGCATAGTTATACACCTAGCATGGTTATACACCTAGCATGGTTATATACCTAGCATGGTTATATACCTAGCATGATTATATACAGAGCATGGTTATATACCTAGAATGGTTATACACCTAGCATGGTTATATACCTAGCATGGTTATATACATAGCATGGTTATATACCTAGCATGGTTATATACCTAGCATAGTTATACACCTAGCATGGTTATACAATTAGCATGGTTATACACTTGCATGGTTATATACCTAGCATAGTTATACACCTAGCATGGTTATACACCTAGCATGGTTATATACCTAGCATGGTTATATACCTAGCAAGGTTATATACCTAGCATGGTTTTATACCTAGCATAGTTATACACCTAGCATGGTTATACAATTAGCATGGTTATACACCTAGCATGGTTATATACCTAGCATGGTTATACACCTAGCATGGTTATACACCTAGCATGGTTATATACCTAGCATGGTTATATACCTAGCATGGTTATACAATTAGCATGGTTATACACCTAGCATGGTTATATACCTAGCATAGTTATACACCTAGCATGGTTATATACCTAGCATGGTTATATACCTAGCATGGTTATATACCTAGCATGGTTATACACCTAGCATGGTTATATACCTAGCATGGTTATATACCTAGCATGGTTATATACCTAGCATGGTTATATACCTAGCATAGTTATACACCTAGCATGGTTATACAATTAGATTGGTTATACACCTAGCATGGTTATATACCTAGCATAGTTATACACCTAGCATGGTTATACACCTAGCATGGTTATATACCTAGCATGGTTATATACCTAGCATGATTATATACAGAGCATGGTTATATACCTAGCATGGTTATACACCTAGCATGGTTATATACCTAGCATGGTTATATACATAGCATGGTTATATACCTAGCATGGTTATATACCTAGCATAGTTATACACCTAGCATGGTTATACAATTAGCATGGTTATACACCTAGCATGGTTATATACCTAGCATAGTTATACACCTAGCATGGTTATACACCTAGCATGGTTATATACCTAGCATGGTTATATACCTAGCATGGTTATATACCTAGCATGGTTATATACCTAGCATGGTTATATACCTAGCATGGTTATATACCTAGCATAGTTATACACCTAGCATGGTTATACAATTAGCATGGTTATACACCTAGCATGGTTATACACCTAGCATAGTTATACACCTAGCATGGTTATACACCTAGCATGGTTATATACCTAGCATGGTTATATACCTTGCATGGTTATACACCTAGCATGGTTATATACCTTGCATGGTTATATACCTAGCATGGTTATATACCTAGCATAGTTATACACCTAGCATGGTTATACACCTAGCATGGTTATACACCTAGCATGGTTATATACCTAGCATGGTTATATACCTAGCATGGTTATACACCTAGCATGGTTATATACCTAGCATGGTTATATACCTAGCATGGATATATACCTAGCATGGTTATATACCTAGCATAGTTATACACCCAGCATCGTTATACACCTAGCATGGTTATATACCTAGCATGGTTATATACCTAGCATGGTTATATACCTAGCATGGTTATATACCTAGAATAGTTATACACCTAGCATGGTTATACAATTAGCATGGTTATACACCTAGCATGGTTATATACCTAGCATGGTTATATACCTATCATGGTTATATACCTAGCTTGGTTATACACCTAGCATGGTTATATACCTAGCATGGTTATATACCTAGCATGGTTATATACCTAGCATGGTTATATACCTAGCATAGTTATACACCTAGCATGGTTATACAATTAGATTGGTTATACACCTAGCATGGTTATATACCTAGCATAGTTATACACCTAGCATGGTTATACACCTAGCATGGTTATATACCTAGCATGGTTATATACCTAGCATGATTATATACCTTGCATGGTTATATACCTTGCATGGTTATACACCTAGCATGGTTATATACCTAGCATGGTTATATACCTAGCATGGTTATATACCTAGCATGGTTATATACCTAGCATAGTTATACACCTAGCATGGTTATACAATTAGCATGGTTATACACCTAGCATGGTTATATACCTAGCGTAGTTATACACCTAGCATTGTTATACACCTAGCATGGTTATATACCTAGCATGGTTATATACCTAGCATGGTTATATACCTAGCATGGTTATATACCTAGCATAGTTATACACCTAGCATGGTTATACAATTAGCATGGTTATACACCTAGCATGGTTATATACCTAGCATGATTATATACCTAGCATGGTTATATACCTAGCATGGTTATACAATTAGCATGGTTATACACCTAGCATGGTTATATACCTAGCATAGTTATACACCTAGCTTGGTTATACACCTAGCATGGTTATATACCTTGCATGGTTATATACCTAGCATGGTTATATACCTATCATAGTTATACACCTAGCATGGTTATATACCTAGCATGGTTATACACCTAGCATGGTTATATACCTAGCATGGTTATATACCTAGCATGGTTATACACCTAGCATGGTTATATACCTAGCATGGTTATATACCTAGCATGGATATATACCTAGCATGGTTATATACCTAGCATAGTTATACACCTAGCATCGTTATACACCTAGCATGGTTATATACCTAGCATGGTTATATACCTAGCATGGTTATATACCTAGCATGGTTATATACCTAGAATAGTTATACACCTAGCATGGTTATACAATTAGCATGGTTATACACCTAGCATGGTTATATACCTAGTATGGTTATATACCTAGCATGGTTATATACCTAGCATGGTTATACACCTAGCATGGTTATATACCTAGCATGGTTATATACCTAGCATGGTTATATACCTAGCATGGTTATATACCTAGCATAGTTATACACCTAGCATGGTTATACAATAAGATTGGTTATACACCTAGCATGGTTATATACCTAGCATAGTTATACACCTAGCATGGTTATATACCTAGCATGGTTATATACCTAGCATGGTTATATACCTAGCATGATTATATACAGAGCATGGTTATATACCTAGCATGGTTATACACCTAGCATGGTTATATACCTAGCATGGTTATATACATAGCATGGTTATATACCTAGCATGGTTATATACCTAGCATAGTTATACACCTAGCATGGTTATACAATTAGCATGGTTATACACTTGCATGGTTATATACCTAGCATAGTTATACACCTAGCATGGTTATACACCTAGCATGGTTATATACCTAGCATGGTTATATACCTAGCATGGTTATATACCTAGCATGGTTATACACCTAGCATGGTTATATACCTAGCATGGTTATATACCTAGCATGGTTATATACCTAGCATGGTTATATACCTAGCATAGTTATACACCTAGCATGGTTATACAATAAGATTGGTTATACACCTAGCATGGTTATATACCTAGCATAGTTATACACCTAGCATGGTTATACACCTAGCATGGTTATATACCTAGCATGGTTATATACCTAGCATGATTATATACAGAGCATGGTTATATACCTAGCATGGTTATGCATGGTTATATACCTAGCATGGTTATATACATAGCATGGTTATATACCTAGCATGGTTATATACCTAGCATAGTTATACACCTAGCATGGTTATACAATTAGCATGGTTATACACTTGCATGGTTATATACCTAGCATAGTTATACACCTAGCATGGTTATACACCTAGCATGGTTATATACCTAGCATGGTTATATACCTAGCATGGTTATATACCTAGCATGGTTTTATACCTAGCATAGTTATACACCTAGCATGGTTATACAATTAGCATGGTTATACACCTAGCATGGTTATATACCTAGCATGGTTATACACCTAGCATGGTTATACACCTAGCATGGTTATATACCTAGCATGGTTATATACCTAGCATGGTTATACAATTAGCATGGTTATACACCTAGCATGGTTATATACCTAGCATAGTTATACACCTAGCTTGGTTATACACCTAGCATGGTTATATACCTAGCATGGTTATATACTTAGCATGGTTATATACCTAGCATGGTTATATACCTAGCATGGTTATATACCTAGCATGGTTATACACCTAGCATAGTTATACACCTAGCATGGTTATACAATTAGATTGGTTATACACCTAGCATGGTTATATACCTAGCATAGTTATACACCTAGCATGGTTATACACCTAGCATGGTTATATACCTAGCATGTTTATATACCTAGCATGATTATATACAGAGCATGGTTATATACCTAGAATGGTTATACACCTAGCATGGTTATATACCTAGCATGGTTATATACATAGCATGGTTATATACCTAGCATGGTTATATACCTAGCATAGTTATACACCTAGCATGGTTATACAATTAGCATGGTTATACACTTGCATGGTTATATACCTAGCATAGTTATACACCTAGCATGGTTATACACCTAGCATGGTTATATACCTAGCATGGTTATATACCTAGCAAGGTTATATACCTAGCATGGTTTTATACCTAGCATAGTTATACACCTAGCATGGTTATACAATTAGCATGGTTATACACCTAGCATGGTTATATACCTAGCATGGTTATACACCTAGCATGGTTATACACCTAGCATGGTTATATACCTAGCATGGTTATATACCTAGCATGGTTATACAATTAGCATGGTTATACACCTAGCATGGTTATATACCTAGCATAGTTATACACCTAGCATGGTTATATACCTAGCATGGTTATATACCTAGCATGGTTATATACCTAGCATGGTTATACACCTAGCATGGTTATATACCTAGCATGGTTATATACCTAGCATGGTTATATACCTAGCATGGTTATATACCTAGCATAGTTATACACCTAGCATGGTTATACAATTAGATTGGTTATACACCTAGCATGGTTATATACCTAGCATAGTTATACACCTAGCATGGTTATACACCTAGCATGGTTATATACC
Source organism: Cladorhizidae sp. MBARI D1340-BT2 (assembly GCA_028752905.1). Classification (NCBI taxonomy): domain Eukaryota; kingdom Metazoa; phylum Porifera; class Demospongiae; order Poecilosclerida; family Cladorhizidae; species Cladorhizidae sp. MBARI D1340-BT2. The sequence goes on from JAQNBH010000099.1 coordinate 37,800, forward strand.
TAGCATGGTTATATACCTAGCATGATTATATACAGAGCATGGTTATATACCTAGCATGGTTATACACCTAGCATGGTTATATACCTAGCATGGTTATATACATAGCATGGTTATATACCTAGCATGGTTATATACCTAGCATAGTTATACACCTAGCATGGTTATACAATTAGCATGGTTATACATCTAGCATGGTTATATACCTAGCATAGTTATACACCTAGCATGGTTATACACCTAGCATGGTTATATACCTAGCATGGTTATATACCTAGCATGGTTATATACCTAGCATGGTTATATACCTAGCATGGTTATATACCTAGCATGGTTATATACCTAGCATAGTTATACACCTAGCATGGTTATACAATTAGCATGGTTATACACCTAGCATGGTTATACACCTAGCATAGTTATACACCTAGCATGGTTATACACCTAGCATAGTTATATACCTAGCATGGTTATATACCTAGCATGGTTATACACCTAGCATGGTTATATACCTTGCATGGTTATATACCTAGCATGGTTATATACCTAGCATAGTTATACACCTAGCATGGTTATACACCTAGCATGGTTATACACCTAGCATGGTTATATACCTAGCATGGTTATATACCTAGCATGGTTATACACCTAGCATGGACCTAGCATGGTTATATACCTAGCATGGATATATACCTAGCATGGTTATATACCTAGCATAGTTATACACCCAGCATCGTTATACACCTAGCATGGTTATATACCTAGCATGGTTATATACCTAGCATGGTTATATACCTAGCATGGTTATATACCTAGAATAGTTATACACCTAGCATGGTTATACAATTAGCATGGTTATACACCTAGCATGGTTATATACCTAGCATGGTTATATACCTATCATGGTTATATACCTAGCATGGTTATACACCTAGCATGGTTATATACCTAGCATGGTTATATACCTAGCATGGTTATATACCTAGCATGGTTATATACCTAGCATAGTTATACACCTAGCATGGTTATACAATTAGATTGGTTATACACCTAGCATGGTTATATACCTAGCATAGTTATACACCTAGCATGGTTATACACCTAGCATGGTTATATACCTAGCATGGTTATATACCTAGCATGATTATATACCTTGCATGGTTATATACCTTGCATGGTTATACACCTAGCATGGTTATATACCTAGCATGGTTATATACCTAGCATGGTTATATACCTAGCATGGTTATATACCTAGCATAGTTATACACCTAGCATGGTTATACAATTAGCATGGTTATACACCTAGCATGGTTATATACCTAGCGTAGTTATACACCTAGCATGGTTATACACCTAGCATGGTTATATACCTAGCATGGTTATATACCTAGCATGGTTATATACCTAGCATGGTTATATACCTAGCATAGTTATACACCTAGCATGGTTATACAATTAGCATGGTTATACACCTAGCATGGTTATATACCTAGCATGATTATATACCTAGCATGGTTATATACCTAGCATGGTTATACAATTAGCATGGTTATACACCTAGCATGGTTATATACCTAGCATAGTTATACACCTAGCTTGGTTATACACCTAGCATGGTTATATACCTTGCATGGTTATATACCTAGCATGGTTATATACCTAGCATAGTTATACACCTAGCATGGTTATATACCTAGCATGGTTATACACCTAGCATGGTTATATACCTAGCATGGTTATATACCTAGCATGGTTATACACCTAGCATGGTTATATACCTAGCATGGTTATATACCTAGCATGGATATATACCTAGCATGGTTATATACCTAGCATAGTTATACACCTAGCATCGTTATACACCTAGCATGGTTATATACCTAGCATGGTTATATACCTAGCATGGTTATATACCTAGCATGGTTATATACCTAGAATAGTTATACACCTAGCATGGTTATACAATTAGCATGGTTATACACCTAGCATGGTTATATACCTAGCATGGTTATATACCTAGCATGGTTATATACCTAGCATGGTTATACACCTAGCATGGTTATATACCTAGCATGGTTATATACCTAGCATGGTTATATACCTAGCATGGTTATATACCTAGCATAGTTATACACCTAGCATGGTTATACAATAAGATTGGTTATACACCTAGCATGGTTATATACCTAGCATAGTTATACACCTAGCATGGTTATACACCTAGCATGGTTATATACCTAGCATGGTTATATACCTAGTATGATTATATACAGAGCATGGTTATATACCTAGCATGGTTATACACCTAGCATGGTTATATACCTAGCATGGTTATATACCTAGCATGGTTATATACCTAGCATAGTTATACACCTAGCATGGTTATACAATTAGCATGGTTATACACTTGCATGGTTATATACCTAGCATAGTTATACACCTAGCATGGTTATACACCTAGCATGGTTATATACCTAGCATGGTTATATACCTAGCATGGTTATATACCTAGCATGGTTTTATACCTAGCATAGTTATACACCTAGCATGGTTATACAATTAGCATGGTTATACACCTAGCATGGTTATATACCTAGCATGGTTATACACCTAGCATGGTTATACACCTAGCATGGTTATATACCTAGCATGGTTATATACCTAGCATGGTTATACAATTAGCTTGGTTATACACCTAGCATGGTTATATACCTAGCATAGTTATACACCTAGCTTGGTTATACACCTAGCATGGTTATATACCTAGCATGGTTATATACTTAGCATGGTTATATACCTAGCATGGTTATATACCTAGCATGGTTATATACCTAGCATGGTTATACACCTAGCATAGTTATACACCTAGCATGGTTATACAATTAGATTGGTTATACACCTAGCATGGTTATATACCTAGCATAGTTATACACCTAGCATGGTTATACACCTAGCATGGTTATATACCTAGCATGGTTATATACCTAGCATGATTATATACAGAGCATGGTTATATACCTAGAATGGTTATACACCTAGCATGGTTATATACCTAGCATGGTTATATACATAGCATGGTTATATACCTAGCATGGTTATATACCTAGCATAGTTATACACCTAGCATGGTTATACAATTAGCATGGTTATACACTTGCATGGTTATATACCTAGCATAGTTATACACCTAGCATGGTTATACACCTAGCATGGTTATATACCTAGCATGGTTATATACCTAGCAAGGTTATATACCTAGCATGGTTTTATACCTAGCATAGTTATACACCTAGCATGGTTATACAATTAGCATGGTTATACACCTAGCATGGTTATATACCTAGCATGGTTATACACCTAGCATGGTTATACACCTAGCATGGTTATATACCTAGCATGGTTATATACCTAGCATGGTTATACAATTAGCATGGTTATACACCTAGCATGGTTATATACCTAGCATAGTTATACACCTAGCTTGGTTATACACCTAGCATGGTTATATACCTAGCATAGTTATATACTTAGCATGGTTATATACCTAGCATGGTTATATACCTAGCATGGTTATATACCTAGCATGGTTATACACCTAGCATGGTTATACACCTAGCATGGTTATATACCTAGCATGGTCATACACCTAGCATGGTTATATACTTAGCATGGTTATATACCTAGCATGGTTATATACCTAGCATGGTTATATACCTAGCATAGTTATACACCTAGCATGGTTATATAATTAGCATGGTTATACACCTAGCATGGTTATATACCTAGCATAGTTATACACCTAGCATGGTTATACACCTAGCATGGTTAAACACCTAGCATGGTTATATACCTAGCATGGTTATATACCTAGCATGGTTATATACCTAGCATAGTTATACACCTAGCATGGTTATACAATTAGCATGGTTATACACCTAGCATGGTTATATACCTAGCATAGTTATACACCTAGCATGGTTATACACCTAGCATGGTTATATACCTAGCATGGTTATACACCTAGCTAGGTTATACACCTAGCATGGTTATATACCTAGCATAGTTATACACCTAGCATGGTTATACAATTAGCATGGTTATACACCTAGCATGGTTATATACCTAGCATAGTTAGACACCTAGCATGGTTATACACCTAGCATGGTTATATACCTAGCATGGTTATATACCTAGCATGGTTATATACCTAGCATGGTTATATACCTAGCATGGTTATATACCTAGCATAGTTATACACCTAGCATGGTTATACAATTAGCATGGTTATACACCTAGCATGGTTATATACCTAGCATGGTTATTTACCTAGCATAGTTATATACCTAGCATGTTTATACAATTAGCATGCTTATACACCTAGCATGGTTATATACCTCGCATGGTTATACACCTAGCATGGTTATACACCTAGCATGGTTATACACCTAGCATGGTTATACACCTAGCATGGTTATACACCTAACATGGTTATACACCTAGCATGGTTATATACCTAGCATGGTTATACACCTAGCATGGTTATATACCTAGCATGGTTATATACATAGCATGGTTATACACCTAGCATGTTTATATACCTAGCATGGTTATATACCTTACATGGTTATATACCAAACATGGTTATATACTTAGCATAGTTATACACCTAGCATGGTTATACAATTAGCATGGTTATACACCTAGCATGGTTATATACCTAGCATAGTTATACACCTAGCATGGTTATACACCTAGCATGGTTATATACCTAGCATGGTTATATACATAGCATGGATATATACCTAGCATGGTTATATACCTAGCATGGTTATACACCTAGCATCGTTATACACCTAGCATGGTTATATACCTAGCATGGTTATATACCTAGCATGGTTATATACCTAGCATGGTTATATACCTAGAATAGTTATACACCTAGCATGGTTATACAATTAGCATGGTTATACACCTAGCATGGTTATATACCTAGCATGGTTATATACCTATCATGGTTATATACCTAGCATGGTTATACACCTAGCATGGTTATATACCTAGCATGGTTATATACCTAGCATGGTTATATACCTAGCATGGTTATATACCTAGCATAGTTATACACCTAGCATGGTTATACAATTAGATTGGTTATACACCTAGCATGGTTATATACCTAGCATAGTTATACACCTGGCATGGTTATACACCTAGCATGGTTATATACCTAGCATGGTTATATACCTAGCATGATTATATACAGAGCATGGTTATATACCTAGCATGGTTATACACCTAGCATGGTTATATACCTAGCATGGTTATATACCTAGCATGGTTATATACCTAGCATGGTTATATACCTAGCATAGTTATACACCTAGCATGGTTATACAATTAGCATGGTTATACACCTAGCATGGTTATATACCTAGCATAGTTATACACCTAGCATGGTTATACACCTAGCATGATTATACACCTAGCATGGTTATATACCTAGCATGGTTATATACCTAGCATGGTTATATACCTAGCATAGTTATACACCTAGCATGGTTATACAATTAGCATGGTTATACACCTAGCATGGTTATATACCTAGCATGGTTATACACCTAGCATGGTTATACACCTAGCATGGTTATATACCTAGCATGGTTATATACCTAGCATGGTTATACAATTAGCATGGTTATACACCTAGTATGGTTATATACCTAGCATAGTTATACACCTAGCTTGGTTATACACCTAGCATGGTTATATACCTAGCATGGTTATATACTTAGCATGGTTATATACCTAGCATGGTTATATACCTAGCATGGTTATATACCTAGCATGGTTATACACCTAGCATGGTTATACACCTAGCATGGTTATATACCTAGCATGGTCATACACCTAGCATGGTTATATATTTAGCATGGTTATATACCTAGCATGGTTATACACCTAGCATGGTTATATACCTAGCATAGTTATACACCTAGCATGGTTATACACCTAGCATGGTTAAACACCTAGCATGGTTATATACCTAGCATGGTTATATACCTAGCATGGTTATATACCTAGCATAGTTATACACCTAGCATGGTTATACAATTAGCATGGTTATACACCTAGCATGGTTATATACCTAGCATAGTTATATACCTAGCATGGTTATACACCTAGCATGGTTATATACCTAGCATGGTTATACACCTAGCTAGGTTATACACCTAGCATGGTTATATACCTAGCATAGTTATACACCTAGCATGGTTATACAATTAGCATGGTTATACACCTAGCATGGTTATATACCTAGCATAGTTAGACACCTAGCATGGTTATACACCTAGCATGGTTATATACCTAGCATGGTTATATACCTAGGATGGTTATATACCTAGCATGGTTATATACCTAGCATGGTTATATACCTAGCATAGTTATACACCTAGCATGGTTATACAATTAGCATGGTTATACACCTAGCATGGTTATATACCTAGCATGGTTATATACCTAGCATAGTTATATACCTAGCATGTTTATACAATTAGCATGCTTATACACCTAGCATGGTTATATACCTCGCATGGTTATACACCTAGCATGGTTATACACCTAGCATGGTTATACACCTAGCATGGTTATACACCTAGCATGGTTATACACCTAACATGGTTATACACCTAGCATGGTTATATACCTAGCATGGTTATACACCTAGCATGGTTATACACCTAGCATGGTTATATACCTAGCATGGTTATATACCTAGCATGGTTATACAATTAGCATGGTTATACACCTAGCATGGTTATATACCTAGCATAGTTATACACCTAGCTTGGTTATACACCTAGCATGGTTATATACCTAGCATGGTTATATACTTAGCATGTTTATACAATTAGCATGCTTATACACCTAGCATGGTTATATACCTCGCATGGTTATACACCTAGCATGGTTATACACCTAGCATGGTTATATACCTAGCATGGTCATACACCTAGCATGGTTATATACTTAGCATGGTTATATACCTAGCATGGTTATATACCTAGCATGGTTATATACCTAGCATGGTTATACACCTAGCATGGTTATATACCTAGCATGGTTATATACCTAGCATGGTTATACAATTAGCATGGTTATACACCTAGCATGGTTATACACCTAGCATAGTTATACACCTAGCATGGTTATATACCTAGCATAGTTATACACCTAGCTTGGTTATACACCTAGCATGGTTATATACCTAGCATGGTTATATACTTAGCATGGTTATATACCTAGCATGGTTATATACCTAGCATGGTTATATACCTAGCATGGTTATACACCTAGCATGGTTATATACCTAGCATGGTTATACAATTAGATTGGTTATACACCTAGCATGGTTATATACGTAGCATAGTTATACACCTAGCATGGTTATACACCTAGCAAGGTTATACGCCTAGCATGGTTATATACCTAGCATAGTTAGACACCTAGCATGGTTATACACCTAGCATGGTTATATACCTAGCATGGTTATATACCTAGCATGGTTATATACCTAGCATGGTTATATACCTAGCATGGTTATATACCTAGCATAGTTATACACCTAGCATGGTTATACAATTAGCATGGTTATACACTTGCATGGTTATATACCTAGCATAGTTATACACCTAGCATGGTTATACACCTAGCATGGTTATATACCTAGCATGGTTATATACCTAGCAAGGTTATATACCTAGCATGGTTTTATACCTAGCATAGTTATACACCTAGCATGGTTATACAATTAGCATGGTTATACACCTAGCATGGTTATATACCTAGCATGGTTATACACCTAGCATGGTTATACACCTAGCATGGTTATATACCTAGCATGGTTATATACCTAGCATGGTTATACAATTAGCATGGTTATACACCTAGCATGGTTATATACCTAGCATAGTTATACACCTAGCTTGGTTATACACCTAGCATGGTTATATACCTAGCATAGTTATATACTTAGCATGGTTATATACCTAGCATGGTTATATACCTAGCATGGTTATATACCTAGCATGGTTATACACCTAGCATGGTTATACACCTAGCATGGTTATATACCTAGCATGGTCATACACCTAGCATGGTTATATACTTAGCATGGTTATATACCTAGCATGGTTATATACCTAGCATGGTTATATACCTAGCATAGTTATACACCTAGCATGGTTATATAATTAGCATGGTTATACACCTAGCATGGTTATATACCTAGCATAGTTATACACCTAGCATGGTTATACACCTAGCATGGTTAAACACCTAGCATGGTTATATACCTAGCATGGTTATATACCTAGCATGGTTATATACCTAGCATAGTTATACACCTAGCATGGTTATACAATTAGCATGGTTATACACCTAGCATGGTTATATACCTAGCATAGTTATACACCTAGCATGGTTATACACCTAGCATGGTTATATACCTAGCATGGTTATACACCTAGCTAGGTTATACACCTAGCATGGTTATATACCTAGCATAGTTATACACCTAGCATGGTTATACAATTAGCATGGTTATACACCTAGCATGGTTATATACCTAGCATAGTTAGACACCTAGCATGGTTATACACCTAGCATGGTTATATACCTAGCATGGTTATATACCTAGCATGGTTATATACCTAGCATGGTTATATACCTAGCATGGTTATATACCTAGCATAGTTATACACCTAGCATGGTTATACAATTAGCATGGTTATACACCTAGCATGGTTATATACCTAGCATGGTTATTTACCTAGCATAGTTATATACCTAGCATGTTTATACAATTAGCATGCTTATACACCTAGCATGGTTATATATCTCGCATGGTTATACACCTAGCATGGTTATACACCTAGCATGGTTATACACCTAGCATGGTTATACACCTAGCATGGTTATACACCTAACATGGTTATACACCTAGCATGGTTATATACCTAGCATGGTTATACACCTAGCATGGTTATATACCTAGCATGGTTATATACATAGCATGGTTATACACCTAGCATGTTTATATACCTAGCATGGTTATATACCTTACATGGTTATATACCTAACATGGTTATATACTTAGCATAGTTATACACCTAGCATGGTTATACAATTAGCATGGTTATACACCTAGCATGGTTATATACCTAGCATAGTTATACACCTAGCATGGTTATACACCTATCATGGTTATATACCTAGCATGGTTATATACATAGCATGGATATATACCTAGCATGGTTATATACCTAGCATGGTTATACACCTAGCATCGTTATACACCTAGCATGGTTATATACCTAGCATGGTTATATACCTAGCATGGTTATATACCTAGCATGGTTATATACCTAGAATAGTTATACACCTAGCATGGTTATACAATTAGCATGGTTATACACCTAGCATGGTTATATACCTAGCATGGTTATATACCTAGCATGGTTATATACCTAGCATGGTTATACACCTAGCATGGTTATATACCTAGCATGGTTATATACCTAGCATGGTTATATACCTAGCATGGTTATATACCTAGCATAGTTATACACCTAGCATGGTTATACAATTAGATTGGTTATACACCTAGCATGGTTATATACCTAGCATAGTTATACACCTGGCATGGTTATACACCTAGCATGGTTATATACCTAGCATGGTTATATACCTAGCATGATTATATACAGAGCATGGTTATATACCTAGCATGGTTATACACCTAGCATGGTTATATACCTAGCATGGTTATATACCTAGCATGGTTATATACCTAGCATGGTTATATACCTAGCATAGTTATACACCTAGCATGGTTATACAATTAGCATGGTTATACACCTAGCATGGTTATATACCTAGCATAGTTATACACCTAGCATGGTTATACACCTAGCATGATTATACACCTAGCATGGTTATATACCTAGCATGGTTATATACCTAGCATGGTTATATACCTAGCATAGTTATACACCTAGCATGGTTATACAATTAGCATGGTTATACACCTAGCATGGTTATATACCTAGCATGGTTATACACCTAGCATGGTTATACACCTAGCATGGTTATATACCTAGCATGGTTATATACCTAGCATGGTTATACAATTAGCATGGTTATACACCTAGTATGGTTATATACCTAGCATAGTTATACACCTAGCTTGGTTATACACCTAGCATGGTTATATACCTAGCATGGTTATATACTTAGCATGGTTATATACCTAGCATGGTTATATACCTAGCATGGTTATATACCTAGCATGGTTATACACCTAGCATGGTTATACACCTAGCATGGTTATATACCTAGCATGGTCATACACCTAGCATGGTTATATATTTAGCATGGTTATATACCTAGCATGGTTATACACCTAGCATGGTTATATACCTAGCATAGTTATACACCTAGCATGGTTATACACCTAGCATGGTTAAACACCTAGCATGGTTATATACCTAGCATGGTTATATACCTAGCATGGTTATATACCTAGCATAGTTATACACCTAGCATGGTTATACAATTAGCATGGTTATACACCTAGCATGGTTATATACCTAGCATAGTTATATACCTAGCATGGTTATACACCTAGCATGGTTATATACCTAGCATGGTTATACACCTAGCTAGGTTATACACCTAGCATGGTTATATACCTAGCATAGTTATACACCTAGCATGGTTATACAATTAGCATGGTTATACACCTAGCATGGTTATATACCTAGCATAGTTAGACACCTAGCATGGTTATACACCTAGCATGGTTATATACCTAGCATGGTTATATACCTAGGATGGTTATATACCTAGCATGGTTATATACCTAGCATGGTTATATACCTAGCATAGTTATACACCTAGCATGGTTATACAATTAGCATGGTTATACACCTAGTATGGTTATATACCTAGCATGGTTATATACCTAGCATAGTTATATACCTAGCATGTTTATACAATTAGCATGCTTATACACCTAGCATGGTTATATACCTCGCATGGTTATACACCTAGCATGGTTATACACCTAGCATGGTTATACACCTAGCATGGTTATACACCTAGCATGGTTATACACCTAACATGGTTATACACCTAGCATGGTTATATACCTAGCATGGTTATACACCTAGCATGGTTATACACCTAGCATGGTTATATACCTAGCATGGTTATATACCTAGCATGGTTATACAATTACCATGGTTATACACCTAGCATGGTTATATACCTAGCATAGTTATACACCTAGCTTGGTTATACACCTAGCATGGTTATATACCTAGCATGGTTATATACTTAGCATGGTTATATACCTAGCATGGTTATATACCTAGCATGGTTATATACCTAGCATGGTTATACACCTAGCATGGTTATACACCTAGCATGGTTATATACCTAGCATGGTCATACACCTAGCATGGTTATATACTTAGCATGGTTATATACCTAGCATGGTTATATACCTAGCATGGTTATATACCTAGCATAGTTATACACCTAGCATGGTTATATAATTAGCATGGTTATACACCTAGCATGGTTATATACCTAGCATAGTTATACACCTAGCATGGTTATACACCTAGCATGGTTAAACACCTAGCATGGTTGTATACCTAGCATGGTTATATACCTAGCATGGTTATATACCTAGCATAGTTATACACCTAGCATGGTTATACAATTAGCATGGTTATACACCTAGCATGGTTATATACCTAGCATAGTTATACACCTAGCATGGTTATACACCTAGCATGGTTATATACCTAGCATGGTTATACACCTAGCTAGGTTATACACCTAGCATGGTTATATACCTAGCATAGTTATACACCTAGCATGGTTATACAATTAGCAAGGTTATACACCTAGCATGGTTATATACCTAGCATAGTTAGACACCTAGCATGGTTATACACCTAGCATGGTTATATACCTAGCATGGTTATATACCTAGCATGGTTATATACCTAGCATGGTTATATACCTAGCATGGTTATATACCTAGCATAGTTATACACCTAGCATGGTTATACAATTAGCATGGTTATATACCTAGCATGGTTATATACCTAGCATGGTTATATACCTAGCATAGTTATATACCTAGCATGTTTATACAATTAGCATGCTTATACACCTAGCATGGTTATATACCTCGCATGGTTATACACCTAGCATGGTTATACACCTAGCATGGTTATACACCTAGCATGGTTATACACCTAGCATGGTTATACACCTAACATGGTTATACACCTAGCATGGTTATATACCTAGCATGGTTATACACCTAGCATGGTTATATACCTAGCATGGTTATATACCTAGCATGGTTATACACCTAGCATGGTTATATACCTAGCATGGTTATATACCTTGCATGGTTATATACCTAACATGGTTATATACCTAGCATAGTTATACACCTAGCATGGTTATACAATTAGCATGGTTATACACCTAGCATGGTTATATACCTAGCATGGTTATATACCTAGCATAGTTATATACCTAGCATGTTTATACAATTAGCATGCTTATACACCTAGCATGGTTATATACCTCGCATGGTTATACACCTAGCATGGTTATACACCTAGCATGGTTATACACCTAGCATGGTTATACACCTAGCATGGTTATACACCTAACATGGTTATACACCTAGCATGGTTATATACCTAGCATGGTTATACACCTAGCATGGTTATATACCTAGCATGGTTATATACCTAGCATGGTTATACACCTAGCATGGTTATATACCTAGCATGGTTATATACCTTGCATGGTTATATACCTAACATGGTTATATACTTAGCATAATTATACACCTAGCATGGTTATACAATTAGCATGGTTATACACCTAGCATGGTTATATACCTAGCATAGTTATACACCTAGCATGGTTATACACCTAGCATGGTTATATACCTAGCATGGTTATACACCTAGCATGGTTATACACCTAGCATGGTTAATTACCTAGCATGGTTATACACCTAGCATTGTTTTATACCTAGCATGGTTATACACCTAGCATGGTTATATACCTAGCATGGTTATATACCTAGCATGGTTATATACCTAACATGGTTATACACCTAGCATGGTTATATACCTAGCATGGTTATATACCTAGCATGGTTATATACCTAGAATGGTTATATACCTAGCATAGTTATACACCTAGCAAGGTTATACAATTAGCATGGTTATACACCTAGCATGGTTATATACCTAGCATAGTTATAATACTAGCATGGTTATACACCTAGCATGGTTATATACCTAGCATGGTTATATACCTAGCATGGTTATATACCTAGCATGGTTATACACCTAGCATGGTTATATACCTAGCATGGTTATATACCTAGCATAGTTATACACCTAGCATGGTTATACAATTAGCATGGTTATACACCTAGCATGGTTATATACCTAGCATAGTTATACACCTTGTATGGTTATACACCTAGCATGGTTATATACCTAGCATGGTTATATACCTAGCATGGTTATATACCTAGCATAGTTATACACCTAGCATGGTTATACAATTAGCATGGTTATACACCTAGCATGGTTATATACCTAGCATAGTTATACACCTAGCATGGTTATACACCTAGCATGGTTATATACCTAGCATGGTTATACACCTAGCTAGGTTATACACCTAGCATGTTTATATACCTAGCATAGTTATACACCTAGCATGGTTATACAATTAGCATGGTTATACACCTAGCATGGTTATATACCTAGCATAGTTAGACACCTAGCATGGTTATACACCTAGCATGGTTATATACCTAGCATGGTTATATACCTAGCATGGTTATATACCTAGCATGGTTATATACCTAGCATGGTTATATACCTAGCATAGTTATACACCTAGCATGGTTATACAATTAGCATGGTTATACACCTAGCATGGTTATATACCTAGCATGGTTATATACCTAGCATAGTTATATACCTAGCATGTTTATACAATTAGCATGCTTATACACCTAGCATGGTTATATACCTAGCATGGTTATACACCTAGCATGGTTATACACCTAGCATGGTTATACACCTAGCATGGTTATACACCTAGCATGGTTATACACCTAACATGGTTATACACCTAGCATGGTTATATACCTAGCATGGTTATACACCTAGCATGGTTATATACCTAGCATGGTTATATACCTAGCATGGTTATACACCTAGCATGGTTATATACCTAGCATGGTTATATACCTTGCATGGTTATATACCTTACATGGTTATATACTTAGCATAGTTATACACCTAGCATGGTTATACAATTAGCATGGTTATACACCTAGCATGGTTATATACCTAGCATAGTTATACACCTAGCATGGTTATACACCTAGCATGGTTATATACCTAGCATGGTTATACACCTAGCATGGTTATACACCTAGCATGGTTAATTACCTAGCATGGTTATACACCTAGCATTGTTTTATACCTAGCATGGTTATACACCTAGCATGGTTATATACCTAGCATGGTTATATACCTAGCATGGTTATATACCTAACATGGTTATACACCTAGCATGGTTATATACCTAGCATGGTTATATACCTAGCATGGTTATATACCTAGCAAGGTTATATAACTAGCATAGTTATACACCTAGCATGGTTATACAATTAGCATGGTTATACTCCTAGCATGGTTATATACCTAGCATAGTTATACACCTAGCATGGTTATACACCTAGCATGGTTATATACCTAGCATGGTTATACACCTAGCATGGTTATACACCTAGCATGGTTAAATACCTAGCATGGTTATACACCTAGCATGGTTATATACCTAGCATGGTTATACACCTAGCATTGTTATATACATGCCCGTACACAGGGGGGGTGCCCGGGGGTGCACGGGCACCCCCCTTTCAAAATAATTAGATTCATGACAGTACTTGGTGTACATGTATGTATGTATGCATGAAATAGCTAGCTGACATTTGTTAATCATCAGTTCAACTTCCGTTATACATAAACCATAAACCCTGCTTCATTCCAATCATCAACTCTTAACCAAATGGCTATTCAGATTGATCAACAACTTCACCAGAAAACTTTTATGTTGTACTTTGGACTGCACTCACATGCAGCAGCAAGCTAAAGTCAGTGTGCATAATGTATGAGTGTAAGTTTCCCTTGGAATAAAGTTATGAAAAGACAGCATCAATCTCAAGACATCCGGTCCTTTTTTAACAAAAGAATTGCCTGTGATGAAGGAGGTAAGTAAAACAATGGTTAGGCTCTAGCTACAATTGATATTTGATATTTTACTGTAACTTTAGGACTCCCCAGTTCAAGCACCCAGAATGAAGCTCCAAGAAGCCCTTCTCTACCAACGATTCTTCCACCATCAGGTGATAGTGATAATGTTGAATGTGGACGTGAATGTCAACCTGCCGTCCAAATTTCAAGTCAGCAGTCTTCATCAGGTCTTGAACCACCCCCTTTTGATGATATTGGGACCTTATTGGATCCAAAGAAGTGAATAGAAAGCATTATTTGCACAGTTAGTAGTCTTTCTATTGATGAAAAGTATTTTTTACTTTATCATCATTATAAACCCACCTAGTGTTTTGCCATGTACACAATTTCGTGGTAAAAACCGAAAGTTTAATATTTCTTGGCTCGAAAAATATCCCTGGCTGTTGTATAGCCCAAAGTTGGATGCTGTATTTTGTGGACCATGTTCACTTCTTCTTTCTAGTATTAATAGAAGGGTTATATAAAGGTTATCTTGTGAATAAACCTTACTCTAAAATTGGGCAAAAATAAGTATTGACTTAAGTAACCACTCTTCACTTCAATATCATTGTGAGTGTCTTCAAGATGCTGACGTTTTGAAAGGCACAATTGATAATCCTTCTTCCCGTATTGATGTGATGGCAAATAGTGCTCTTCAGATACGAATGAATGAGAACAAACATATTATATGTCAAATTGTTCGTGCCATACTGTTTCTGGCTAAGCAGTGGCTTCCTTTTCGAGGTGATAGAGAAGATGTTTGCCTAAGTACGAATCCAGGAAATTTTCTAGCTTTGCTTAAAGATTATGCTGAGACTGATAAAAAAATTATATAAGCATCTCACCAATCCAATAGCTAGAAATGCAACTCCAAGATCATCGCAGAACGACATTATTAATGTTATTGGCTTTGATATGATTCTATCTGGTATTGTTGCTGAGGTGAAGACTGCCGAGGTGAGGACTGCCCAATTTTTCTCTGTGCTAGCAGATGAAGTGAGTTGTCACAATATTGAGCATTTTCGCATTTGTTTGCAGTTCGTTGATAGTGAATGTAATATTCGTGAAGAATTTATAGCATTTGTAAAATTAGAGAGGGCTAGGGCAGTTGACATTGCTGATGCAATCATAACATCCTTGGACAATCTTGGGTTGTCTTTGAGTAATTTGCGTGGCCAGGGTTATGATGGTGCATCTACAATGAGTGGAACAAAAGCTGGTGTTCAAGCTAGAATACTCGAAAAGCAACCCAAAGCACTTTACACTCACTGTGCCAGTCATTTACTCAATCTGGCTACTGTGAGTTCTTGCTCTGTTCCACGTCCTTTGGATAAAGCATTCTCCCAAAAGAGAAGGGCTGTTAAAAGCAATTGTGGCACGAAACACACACAGGTCAAGTCAAGCCCCTCTTCTTAATGTCTGCATAACCAGATGGGTTGAGAACATAGATGGTTGGGAGCGCTCCTCCTTAGCTCATCCATTCTTAATCCATGTATGTGAAGTTATGCTTTATGGGTACATTGATTTTCCACCAGAAGATAAAAAGAATGCACTTGCCCATATGAAAACCTTGGAATCTTTTGAGTTTCTTTACTCAATAGTAACAATCTATCGTTCCTTAATTTACCTGAAATTAATACCTGAAAGAAGCAGTTGTTAAAATTCAGGGGAAAAAACAAGACTGGTGTATCCACAGTCATGCAATGCTGTGAGGAGTTGAAGATAGTGAGGGAAGATATTGACAGCTATTCCAAATGTATTTTTGATCACAGCAGTAGAATTGCAGAACAATCTGGCATATCTGTATCAATGCCTCGTATAAGTCAATGGCAGCAACATCGTTCAAACCCACAATTTACATCAGTTGAAGAGTATTTCAAGATAGCTATTGCAATTCCATTCCTTGACCATCTAATAACTGATATTTGTTCGAGATTTACAGCTCACAGTAAGCGAGCAGCTTCCCTTCAAGGGCTTTTACCTGCAAACATCAATGCTAATTCTTCTTTCAGTGATATTAAAGAGGCAATAGATTTCTACTCTGATGACCTTCCCAATCCAAATATAATCGATGAAGAACTCTGTCGGTGGAAGTCAAAGTGGTTGCTTGTTGCAGAAAAGATCGTCCTGAAACTTTAAGTGACTCTCTAAAGCAGTGTCCTCAATCTCTTCCAAATATCTGTATATTATTGAAGATCTTTGCTGCCACCTCTTGTTCATGCGAAAGATCGGCATCAGCTCTCCGACGACTACAGAATTATTTAAGGTGTACACAGACAGAAGAACGTTTAACTGCCTTAGCATTAATACATATGAATTATTAAAAAACGATAAGTCTAGATATCAATTGCAAGTTTTTTCTGCAGAAGCACCCTCGAAAATTACAGAAGGCTAACTTGCTATTTGAGTGACATGATGATATTATTTACCATTTGAGTGATGTTGTGATATTGTTTTTTTGTGGTAATGATTAATTATTTGAGGACCAAATTGACTCTCAGAGCACCTAAAATACAGGACTGGGGAACATACCCCTAGACCCCTGCAACACGATTTCTTGAATCACATACCAAATTGTGCACCCCCCTTTTCAAAAGTCTGTGTACGGGCCTGATATACCTAGCTTGGTTATATACCTAGCATGGTTATACACCTAGCATGGTTATATACCTAGCATGGTTATATACCTAACATGGTTATACACCTAGCATGGTTATATACCTAGCATGGTTATATACCTAGCATGGTTATATACCTAGAATGGTTATATACCTAGCATAGTTATACACCTAGCAAGGTTATACAATTAGCATGGTTATACACCTAGCATGGTTATATACCTAGCATAGTTATAATACTAGCATGGTTATACACCTAGCATGGTTATATACCTAGCATGGTTATATACCTAGCATGGTTATATACCTAGCATGGTTATACACCTAGCATGGTTATATACCTAGCATGGTTATATACCTAGCATAGTTATACACCTAGCATGGTTATACAATTAGCATGGTTATACACCTAGCATGGTTATATACCTAGCATAGTTATACACCTAGCATGGTTATACACCTAGCATGGTTATATACCTAGCATGGTTATATACCTAGCATGGTTATATACCTAGCATAGTTATACACCTAGCATGGTTATACAATTAGCATGGTTATACACCTAGCATGGTTATATACCTAGCATAGTTATACACCTAGCATGGTTATACACCTAGCATGGTTATATACCTAGCATGGTTATACACCTAGCTAGGTTATACACCTAGCATGTTTATATACCTAGCATAGTTATACACCTAGCATGGTTATACAATTAGCATGGTTATACACCTAGCATGGTTATATACCTAGCATAGTTAGACACCTAGCATGGTTATACACCTAGCATGGTTATATACCTAGCATGGTTATATACCTTGCATGGTTATATACCTAGCATGGTTATATACCTAGCATGGTTATATACCTAGCATAGTTATACACCTAGCATGGTTATACAATTAGCATGGTTATACACCTAGCATGGTTATATACCTAGCATGGTTATATACCTAGCATAGTTATATACCTAGCATGTTTATACAATTAGCATGCTTATACACCTAGCATGGTTATATACCTAGCATGGTTATACACCTAGCATGGTTATACACCTAGCATGGTTATACACCTAGCATGGTTATACACCTAGCATGGTTATACACCTAACATGGTTATACACCTAGCATGGTTATATACCTAGCATGGTTATACACCTAGCATGGTTATATACCTAGCATGGTTATATACCTAGCATGGTTATACACCTAGCATGGTTATATACCTAGCATGGTTATATACCTTGCATGGTTATATACCTTACATGGTTATATACTTAGCATAGTTATACACCTAGCATGGTTATACAATTAGCATGGTTATACACCTAGCATGGTTATATACCTAGCATAGTTATACACCTAGCATGGTTATACACCTAGCATGGTTATATACCTAGCATGGTTATACACCTAGCATGGTTATACACCTAGCATGGTTAATTACCTAGCATGGTTATACACCTAGCATTGTTTTATACCTAGCATGGTTATACACCTAGCATGGTTATATACCTAGCATGGTTATATACCTAGCATGGTTATATACCTAACATGGTTATACACCTAGCATGGTTATATACCTAGCATGGTTATATACCTAGCATGGTTATATACCTAGCAAGGTTATATAACTAGCATAGTTATACACCTAGCATGGTTATACAATTAGCATGGTTATACTCCTAGCATGGTTATATACCTAGCATAGTTATACACCTAGCATGGTTATACACCTAGCATGGTTATATACCTAGCATGGTTATACACCTAGCATGGTTATACACCTAGCATGGTTAAATACCTAGCATGGTTATACACCTAGCATGGTTATATACCTAGCATGGTTATACACCTAGCATTGTTATATACCTAGCATGGTTATATACCTAGCATGGTTATACACCTAGCATGGTTATATACCTAGCATAGTTATAAACCTAGCATGGTTATACACCTAGCATGGTTATATACCTAGCATGGTTATAATCCTAGCATGGTTATATACCTAGCATGGTTATATACCTAGCATAGTTATACACCTAGCATGGTTATACAATTAGCATGGTTATACACCTAGCATGGTTATATACCTAGCATAGTTATAATACTAGCATGGTTATACACCTAGCATGGTTATACACCTAGCATGGTTATACACCTAGCATGGTTATATACCTAGCATGGTTATACACCTAGCATGGTTATATACCTAGCATGGTTATATACCTAGCATGGTTATATACCTAGAATGTTTATATACCTAGCATAGTTATACACCTAGCAAGGTTATACAATTAGCATGGTTATACACCTAGCATGGTTATATACCTAGCATAGTTATAATACTAGCATGGTTATACACCTAGCATGGTTATATACCTAGCATGGTTATATACCTAGCATGGTTATATACCTAGCATGGTTATACACCTAGCATGGTTATATACCTAGCATGGTTATATACCTAGCATGGTTATATACCTAGCATGGTTATATATGTAGCATAGTTATACACCTAGCATGGTTATACAATTAGCATGGTTATACACCTAGCATGGTTATATACCTAGCATAGTTATACACCTAGCATCGTTATACACCTAGCATGGTTATATGCCTAGCATGGTTATACACCTAGCATGGTTATATACCTAGCATGGTTATACACCTAGCATGGTTATATACCTAACATGGTTATATACCTAGCATGGTTATACACCTAGCATGGTTATATACCTAGCATGGTTATATACCTAGCATGGTTATACACCTAGCATGGTTATATAACTAGCATGGTTATCTACCTAGCATGGTTATATACCTAGCATGGTTATATACCTAGCATAGTTATACACCTAGCATGGTTATACAATTAGCATGGTTATACACCTAGCATGGTTATATACCTAGCATAGTTATATACCTAGCATGGATATACACCTAGCATGGTTATATACCTAGCATGGTTATATACCTAGCATGGTTATATACCTTGCATGGTTATATACCTAGCATAGTTATACACCTAGCATGGTTATACAATTAGCATGGTTATACACCTAGCATGGTTATATACCTAGCATAGTTATACACTTAGCATGGTTATACACCTAGCATGGTTATATACCTAGCATGGTTATATACCTAGCATGATTATATACCTAGCATGGTTATATACCTAGCATAGTTATACACCTAGCATGGTTATACAATTAGCATGGTTATACACCTAGCATGGTTATATACCTAGCATAGTTATACACATATCATGGTTATACACCTAGCATGGTTATATACCTAGCATGGTTATATACCTAGCATGGTTATATACCTAGCATGGTTATATACCTAGCATGGTTATATACCTAGCATGGTTATATACCTAGCATGGTTATATACCTAGCATGGTTATATACCTAGCATGGTTATATACCTAGCATGGTTATACACCTAGCATGGTTATACAATTAGCATGGTTATACACCTAGCATGGTTATATACCTAGCATAGTTATACACCTAGCATGGTTATACACCTAGCATGGTTATATACCTAGCATGGTTATATACCTAGCATGGTTATACACCTAGCATGGTTATATACCTTGCATGGTTATATACCTAGCATGGTTATATACCTAGCATAGTTATACACCTAGCATGGTTATATACCTAGCATGGTTATACACCTAGCATAGTTATATACCTAGCATGGTTATATACCTAGCATGGTTATACACCTAGCATGGTTATATACCTAGCATGGTTATATACCTAGCATGGATATATACCTAGCATGGTTATATACCTAGCATAGTTATACACCCAGCATCGTTATACACCTAGCATGGTTATATACCTAGCATGGTTATATACCTAGCATGGTTATATACCTAGCATGGTTATATACCTAGAATAGTTATACACCTAGCATGGTTATACAATTAGAATGGTTATACACCTAGCATGGTTATATGCCTAGCATGGTTATATACCTATCATGGTTATATACCTAGCATGGTTATACACCTAGCATGGTTATATACCTAGCATGGTTATATACCTAGCATGGTTATATACCTAGCATGGTTATATACCTAGCATAGTTATACACCTAGCATGGTTATACAATTAGATTGGTTATACACCTAGCATGGTTATATACCTAGCATAGTTATACACCTAGCATGGTTATACACCTAGCATGGTTATATACCTAGCATGGTTATATACCTAGCATGATTATATACCTTGCATGGTTATATACCTAGCATGGTTATACACCTAGCATGGTTATATACCTAGCATGGTTATATACCTAGCATGGTTATATACCTAGCATGGTTATACACCTAGCATGGTTATATACCTAGCATAGTTATACACCTAGCATCGTTATACACCTAGCATGGCTATATGCCTAGCATGGTTATACACCTAGCATGGTTATATACCTAGCATGGTTATACACTTAACATGGTAATATATACCTAACATGGTTATATACCTAGCATGGTTATACACCTAGCTTGGTTATATACCTAGCATGGTTATATACCTAGCATGGTTATACACCTAGCATGGTTATATAACTAGCATGGTTATCTACCTAGCATGGTTATATACCTAGCATGGTTATACAATTAGCATGGTTATACTCCTAGCATGGTTATATACCTAGCATAGTTATACACCTAGCATGGTTATACACCTAGCATGGTTATATACCTAGCATGGTTATACACCTAGCATGGTTATACACCTAGCATGGTTAAATACCTTGCATGGTTATACACCTAGCATGGTTATATACCTAGCATGGTTATACACCTAGCATTGTTATATACCTAGCATGGTTATATACCTAGAATAGTTATACACCTAGCATGGTTATACAATTAGCATGGTTATACACCTAGCATGGTTATACACCTAGCATGGTTATATACCTAGCATGGTTATAATCCTAGCATGGTTATATACCTAGCATGGTTATATACCTAGCATAGTTATACACCTAGCATGGTTATACAATTAGCATGGTTATACACCTAGCATGGTTATATACCTAGCATAGTTATAATACTAGCATGGTTATACACCTAGCATGGTTATACACCTAGCATGGTTATACACCTAGCATGGTTATATACCTAGCATGGTTATATACCTAGCATGGTTATATACCTAGAATGTTTATATACCTAGCATAGTTATACACCTAGCAAGGTTATACAATTAGCATGGTTATACACCTAGCATGGTTATATACCTAGCATAGTTATAATACTAGCATGGTTATACACCTAGCATGGTTATATACCTAGCATGGTTATATACCTAGCATGGTTATATACCTAGCATGGTTATACACCTAGCATGGTTATATACCTAGCATGGTTATATACCTAGCATGGATATATACCTAGCATGGTTATATATGTAGCATAGTTATACACCTAGCATGGTTATACAATTAGCATGGTTATACACCTAGCATGGTTATATACCTAGCATAGTTATACACCTAGCATCGTTATACACCTAGCATGGTTATATGCCTAGCATGGTTATACACCTAGCATGGTTATATACCTAGCATGGTTATACACCTAGCATGGTTATATACCTAACATGGTTATATACCTAGCATGGTTATACACCTAGCATGGTTATATACCTAGCATGGTTATATACCTAGCATGGTTATACACCTAGCATGGTTATATAACTAGCATGGTTATCTACCTAGCATGGTTATATACCTAGCATGGTTATATACCTAGCATAGTTATACACCTAGCATGGTTATACAATTAGCATGGTTATACACCTAGCATGGTTATATACCTAGCATAGTTATATACCTAGCATGGATATACACCTAGCATGGTTATATACCTAGCATGGTTATATACCTAGCATGGTTATATACCTTGCATGGTTATATACCTAGCATAGTTATACACCTAGCATGGTTATACAATTAGCATGGTTATACACCTAGCATGGTTATATACCTAGCATAGTTATACACTTAGCATGGTTATACACCTAGCATGGTTATATACCTAGCATGGTTATATACCTAGCATGATTATATACCTAGCATGGTTATATACCTAGCATAGTTATACACCTAGCATGGTTATACAATTAGCATGGTTATACACCTAGCATGGTTATATACCTAGCATAGTTATACACATAGCATGGTTATACACCTAGCATGGTTATATACCTAGCATGGTTATATACCTAGCATGGTTATATACCTAGCATGGTTATATACCTAGCATGGTTATATACCTAGCATGGTTATATACCTAGCATGGTTATATACCTAGCATGGTTATATACCTAGCATGGTTATATACCTAGCATGGTTATACACCTAGCATTGTTATACAATTAGCATGGTTATACACCTAGCATGGTTATATACCTAGCATAGTTATACACCTAGCATGGTTATACACCTAGCATGGTTATATACCTAGCATGGTTATATACCTAGCATGGTTATACACCTAGCATGGTTATATACCTTGCATGGTTATATACCTAGCATGGTTATATACCTAGCATAGTTATACACCTAGCATGGTTATATACCTAGCATGGTTATACACCTAGCATAGTTATATACCTAGCATGGTTATATACCTAGCATGGTTATACACCTAGCATGGTTATATACCTAGCATGGTTATATACCTAGCATGGATATATACCTAGCATGGTTATATACCTAGTATAGTTATACACCCAGCATCGTTATACACCTAGCATGGTTATATACCTAGCATGGTTATATACCTAGCATGGTTATATACCTAGCATGGTTATATACCTAGAATAGTTATACACCTAGCATGGTTATACAATTAGCATGGTTATACACCTAGCATGGTTATATACCTAGCATGGTTATATACCTATCATGGTTATATACCTAGCATGGTTATACATCTAGCATGGTTATATACCTAGCATGGTTATATACCTAGCATGGTTATATACCTAGCATGGTTATATACCTAGCATAGTTATACACCTAGCATGGTTATACAATTAGATTGGTTATACACCTAGCATGGTTATATACCTAGCATAGTTATACACCTAGCATGGTTATACACCTAGCATGGTTATATACCTAGCATGGTTATATACCTAGCATGATTATATACCTTGCATGGTTATATACCTAGCATGGATATACACCTAGCATGGTTATATACCTAGCATGGTTATATACCTAGCATGGTTATATACCTAGCATGGTTATACACCTAGCATGGTTATATACCTAGCATAGTTATACACCTAGCATCGTTATACACCTAGCATGGTTATATGCCTAGCATGGTTATACACCTAGCATGGTTATATACCTAGCATGGTTATACACTTAACATGGTTATATACCTAACATGGTTATATACCTAGCATGGTTATACACCTAGCATGGTTATATACCTAGCATGGTTATATACCTAGCATGGTTATACACCTAGCATGGTTATATAACTAGCATGGTTATCTACCTAGCATGGTTATATACCTAGCATGGTTATATACCTAGCATAGTTATACACCTAGCATGGTTATACAATTAGCATGGTTATACACCTAGCATGGTTATATACCTAGCATAGTTATATACCTAGCATGGATATACACCTAGCATGGTTATATACCTAGCATGGTTATATACCTAGCATGGTTATATACCTTGCATGGTTATATACCTAGCATAGTTATACACCTAGCATGGTTATACAATTAGCATGGTTATACACCTAGCATGGTTATAGACCTAGCATAGTTATACACTTAGCATGGTTATACACCTAGCATGGTTATATACCTAGCATGGTTATATACCTAGCATGATTATATACCTAGCATGGTTATATACCTAGCATAGTTATACACCTAGCATGGTTATACAATTAGCATGGTTATACACCTAGCATGGTTATATACCTAGCATAGTTATACACATAGCATGGTTATACACCTTGCATGGTTATATACCTAGCATGGTTATATACCTAGCATGGTTATATACCTAGCATGGTTATATACCTAGCATGGTTATATACCTAGCATGGTTATATACCTAGCATGGTTATATACCTAGCATGGTTATATACCTGGCATGGTTATATACCTAGCATGGTTATACACCTAGCATGGTTATACAATTAGTATGGTTATACACCTAGCATGGTTATATACCTAGCATGGTTATACACCTAGCATGGTTATACACCTAGCATGGTTATATACCTAGCATGGTTATATACCTAGCATGGTTATACACCTAGCATGGATATATACCTTGCATGGTTATATACCTAGCATGGTTATATACCTAGCATAGTTATACACCTAGCATGGTTATATACCTAGCATGGTTATACACCTAGCATGGTTATATACCTAGCATGGTTATATACCTAGCATGGTTATACACCTAGCATGGTTATATACCTAGCATGGTTATATACCTAGCATGGATATATACCTAGCATGGTTATATACATAGCATAGTTATACACCCAGCATCGTTATACACCTAGCATGGTTATATACCTAGCATGGTTATATACCTAGCATGGTTATATACCTAGCATGGTTATATACCTAGAATAGTTATACACCTAGCATGGTTATACAATTAGCATGGTTATACACCTAGCATGGTTATATACCTAGCATGGTTATATACCTAGCATGGTTATATACCTAGCATGGTTATATACCTAGCATGGTTATATACCTAGCATGGTTATATACCTAGCATGGTTATATACCTAGCATGGTTATATACCTAGCATGGTTATATACCTAGCATGGTTATACACCTAGCATGGTTATACAATTAGCATGGTTATACACCTAGCATGGTTATATACCTAGCATAGTTATACACCTAGCATGGTTATACACCTAGCATGGTTATTTACCTAGCATGGTTATATACCTAGCATGGTTATACACCTAGCATGGTTATATACCTTGCATGGTTATATACCTAGCATGGTTATATACCTAGCATAGTTATACACCTAGCATGGTTATATACCTAGCATGGTTATACACCTAGCATGGTTATATACCTAGCATGGTTATATACCTAGCATGGTTATACACCTAGCATGGTTATATACCTAGCATGGTTATATACCTAGCATGGATATATACCTAGCATGGTTATATACCTAGCATAGTTATACACCCAGCATCGTTATACACCTAGCATGGTTATATACCTAGCATGGTTATATACCTAGCATGGTTATATACCTAGCATGGTTATATACCTAGAATAGTTATACACCTAGCATGGTTATACAATTAGAATGGTTATACACCTAGCATGGTTATATACCTAGCATGGTTATATACCTATCATGGTTATATACCTAGCATGGTTATACACCTAGCATGGTTATATACCTAGCATGGTTATATACCTAGCATGGTTATATACCTAGCATGGTTATATACCTAGCATAGTTATACACCTAGCATGGTTATACAATTAGATTGGTTATACACCTAGCATGGTTATATACCTAGCATAGTTATACACCTAGCATGGTTATACACCTAGCATGGTTATATACCTAGCATGGTTATATACCTAGCATGATTATATACCTTGCATGGTTATATACCTAGCATGGTTATACACCTAGCATGGTTATATACCTAGCATGGTTATATACCTAGCATGGTTATATACCTAGCATGGTTATACACCTAGCATGGTTATATACCTAGCATAGTTATACACCTAGCATCGTTATACACCTAGCATGGTTATATGCCTAGCATGGTTATTCACCTAGCATGGTTATATACCTAACATGGTTATATACCTAGCATGGTTATACACCTAGCATGGTTATATACCTATCATGGTTATATACCTAGCATGGTTATACACCTAGCATGGTTATATAACTAGCATGGTTATCTACCTAGCATGGTTATATACCTAGCATGGTTATATACCTAGCATAGTTATACACCTAGCATGGTTATACAATTAGCATGGTTATACACCTAGCATGGTTATATACCTAGCATAGTTATATACCTAGCATGGATATACACCTAGCATGGTTATATACCTAGCATGGTTATATACCTAGCATGGTTATATACCTTGCATGGTTATATACCTAGCATAGTTATACACCTAGCATGGTTATACAATTAGCATGGTTATACACCTAGCATGGTTATATACCTAGCATAGTTATACACTTAGCATGGTTATACACCTAGCATGGTTATATACCTAGCATGGTTATATACCTAGCATGATTATGTACCTAGCATGGTTATATACCTAGCATAGTTATACACCTAGCATGGTTATACAATTAGCATGGTTATACACCTAGCATGGTTATATACCTAGCATAGTTATACACATAGCATGGTTATACACCTAGCATGGTTATATACCTAGCATGGTTATATACCTAGCATGGTTATATACCTAGCATGGTTATATACCTAGCATGGTTATATACCTAGCATGGTTATATACCTAGCATGGTTATATACCTAGCATGGTTATATACCTAGCATGGTTATATACCTAGCATGGTTATACACCTAGCATGGTTATACAATTAGCATGGTTATACACCTAGCATGGTTATATACCTAGCATAGTTATACACCTAGCATGGTTATACACCTAGCATGGTTATATACCTAGCATGGTTATATACCTAGCATGGTTATACACCTAGCATGGATATATACCTTGCATGGTTATATACCTAGCATGGTTATATACCTAGCATAGTTATACACCTAGCATGGTTATATACCTAGCATGGTTATACACCTAGCATGGTTATATACCTAGCATGGTTATATACCTAGCATGGTTATACACCTAGCATGGTTATATACCTAGCATGGTTATATACCTAGCATGGATATATACCTAGCATGGTTATATACCTAGCATAGTTATACACCCAGCATCGTTATACACCTAGCATGGTTATATACCTAGCATGGTTATATACCTAGCATGGTTATATACCTAGCATGGTTATATACCTAGAATAGTTATACACCTAGCATGGTTATACAATTAGCATGGTTATACACCTAGCATGGTTATATACCTAGCATGGTTATATACCTATCATGGTTATATACCTAGCATGGTTATACACCTAGCATGGTTATATACCTAGCATGGTTATATACCTAGCATGGTTATATACCTAGCATGGTTATATACCTAGCATAATTATACACCTAGCATGGTTATACAATTAGATTGGTTATACACCTAGCATGGTTATATACCTAGCATAGTTATACACCTAGCATGGTTATACACCTAGCATGGTTATATACCTAGCATGGTTATATACCTAGCATGATTATATACCTTGCATGGTTATATACCTAGCATGGTTATACACCTAGCATGGTTATATACCTAGCATGGTTATATACCTAGCATGGTTATATACCTAGCATGGTTATACACCTAGCATGGTTATATAACTAGCATGGTTATATACCTAGCATGGTTATATACCTAGCATGGTTATATACCTAGCATAGTTATACACCTAGCATGGTTATACAATTAGCATGGTTATACACCTAGCATGGTTATATACCTAGCATAGTTATATACCTAGCATGGATATACACCTAGCATGGTTATATACCTAGCATGGTTATATACCTAGCATGGTTATATACCTTGCATGGTGATATACCTAGCATAGTTATACACCTAGCATGGTTATACAATTAGCATGGTTATACACCTAGCATGGTTATATACCTAGCATAGTTATACACTTAGCATGGTTATACACCTAGCATGGTTATATACCTAGCATGGTTATATACCTAGCATGATTATATACCTAGCATGGTTATATACCTAGCATAGTTATACACCTAGCATGGTTATACACAATTAGCATGGTTATACACCTAGCATGGTTATATACCTAGCATAGTTATACACATAGCATGGTTATACACCTAGCATGGTTATATACCTAGCATGGTTATATACCTAGCATGGTTATATACCTAGCATGGTTATATACCTAGCATGGTTATATACCTAGCATGGTTATATACCTAGCATGATTATATACCTAGCATGGTTATATACCTAGCATAGTTATACACCTAGCATGGTTATACAATTAGCATGGTTATACACCTAGCATGGTTATACACCTAGCATGGTTATATACTAGTTATACACCTAGCATGGTTATACACCTAGCATGGTTATATACCTAGCATGGTTATATACCTAGCATGGTTATACACCTAGCATGGTTATATACCTTGCATGGTTATATACCTAGCATGGTTATATACCTAGCATAGTTATAAACCTAGCATGGTTATACAATTAGCATGGTTATACACCTAGCATGGTTATATACCTAGCATAGTTATACACCTAGCATGGTTATACACCTAGCATGGTTATATACCTAGCATGGTTATATACCTAGCATGGATATATACCTAGCATGGTTATATACCTAGCATGGTTATACACCTAGCATCGTTATACACCTAGCATGGTTATATACCTAGCATGGTTATATACCTAGCATGGTTATATACCTAGCATGGTTATATACCTAGAATAGTTATACACCTAGCATGGTTATACAATTAGCATGGTTATACACCTAGCATGGTTATATACCTAGCATGGTTATATACCTAGCATGGTTATATACCTAGCATGGTTATACACCTAGCATGGTTATATACCTAGCATTGTTATATACCTAGCATGGTTATATACCTAGCATGGTTATATACCTAGCATAGTTATACACCTAGCATGGTTATACAATTAGATTGGTTATACACCTAGCATGGTTATATACCTAGCATAGTTATACACCTAGCATGGTTATACACCTTGCATGGTTATATACCTAGCATGGTTATATACCTAGCATGATTATATACAGAGCATGGTTATATACCTAGCATGGTTATACACCTAGCATGGTTATATACCTAGCATGGTTATATACCTAGCATGGTTATATACCTAGCATGGTTATATACCTAGCATAGTTATACACCTAGCATGGTTATACAATTAGCATGGTTATACACCTAGCATGGTTATATACCTAGCATGGTTATACAATTAGCATGGTTATACACCTAGCATGGTTATATACCTAGCATAGTTATATACCTAGCATGGATATACACCTAGCATGGTTATATACCTAGCATGGTTATATACCTAGCATGGTTATATACCTTGCATGGTGATATACCTAGCATAGTTATACACCTAGCATGGTTATACAATTAGCATGGTTATACACCTAGCATGGTTATATACCTAGCATAGTTATACACTTAGCATGGTTATACACCTAGCATGGTTATATACCTAGCATGGTTATATACCTAGCATGATTATATACCTAGCATGGTTATATACCTAGCATAGTTATACACCTAGCATGGTTATACAATTAGCATGGTTATACACCTAGCATGGTTATATACCTAGCATAGTTATACACATAGCATGGTTATACACCTAGCATGGTTATATACCTAGCATGGTTATATACCTAGCATGGTTATATACCTAGCATGGTTATATACCTAGCATGGTTATATACCTAGCATGGTTATATACCTAGCATGATTATATACCTAGCATGGTTATATACCTAGCATAGTTATACACCTAGCATGGTTATACAATTAGCATGGTTATACACCTAGCATGGTTATACACCTAGCATGGTTATATACTAGTTATACACCTAGCATGGTTATACACCTAGCATGGTTATATACCTAGCATGGTTATATACCTAGCATGGTTATACACCTAGCATGGTTATATACCTTGCATGGTTATATACCTAGCATGGTTATATACCTAGCATAGTTATAAACCTAGCATGGTTATACAATTAGCATGGTTATATACCTAGCATAGTTATACACCTAGCATGGTTATACACCTAGCATGGTTATATACCTAGCATGGTTATATACCTAGCATGGATATATACCTAGCATGGTTATATACCTAGCATAGTTATACACCTAGCATCGTTATACACCTAGCATGGTTATATACCTAGCATGGTTATATACCTAGCATGGTTATATACCTAGCATGGTTATATACCTAGAATAGTTATACACCTAGCATGGTTATACAATTAGCATGGTTATACACCTAGCATGGTTATATACCTAGCATGGTTATATACCTAGCATGGTTATATACCTAGCATGGTTATACACCTAGCATGGTTATATACCTAGCATTGTTATATACCTAGCATGGTTATATACCTAGCATGGTTATATACCTAGCATAGTTATACACCTAGCATGGTTATACAATTAGATTGGTTATACACCTAGCATGGTTATATACCTAGCATAGTTATACACCTAGCATGGTTATACACCTTGCATGGTTATATACCTAGCATGGTTATATACCTAGCATGATTATATACAGAGCATGGTTATATACCTAGCATGGTTATACACCTAGCATGGTTATATACCTAGCATGGTTATATACCTAGCATGGTTATATACCTAGCATGGTTATATACCTAGCATAGTTATACACCTAGCATGGTTATACAATTAGCATGGTTATACACCTAGCATGGTTATATACCTAGCATGGTTATACAATTAGCATGGTTATACACCTAGCATGGTTATATACCTAGCATAGTTATATACCTAGCATGGATATACACCTAGCATGGTTATATACCTAGCATGGTTATATACCTAGCATGGTTATATACCTTGCATGGTGATATACCTAGCATAGTTATACACCTAGCATGGTTATACAATTAGCATGGTTATACACCTAGCATGGTTATATACCTAGCATAGTTATACACTTAGCATGGTTATACACCTAGCATGGTTATATACCTAGCATGGTTATATACCTAGCATGATTATATACCTAGCATGGTTATATACCTAGCATAGTTATACACCTAGCATGGTTATACAATTAGCATGGTTATACACCTAGCATGGTTATATACCTAGCATAGTTATACACATAGCATGGTTATACACCTAGCATGGTTATATACCTAGCATGGTTATATACCTAGCATGGTTATATACCTAGCATGGTTATATACCTAGCATGGTTATATACCTAGCATGGTTATATACCTAGCATGATTATATACCTAGCATGGTTATATACCTAGCATAGTTATACACCTAGCATGGTTATACAATTAGCATGGTTATACACCTAGCATGGTTATACACCTAGCATGGTTATATACTAGTTATACACCTAGCATGGTTATACACCTAGCATGGTTATATACCTAGCATGGTTATATACCTAGCATGGTTATACACCTAGCATGGTTATATACCTTGCATGGTTATATACCTAGCATGGTTATATACCTAGCATAGTTATAAACCTAGCATGGTTATACAATTAGCATGGTTATACACCTAGCATGGTTATATACCTAGCATAGTTATACACCTAGCATGGTTATACACCTAGCATGGTTATATACCTAGCATGGTTATATACCTAGCATGGATATATACCTAGCATGGTTATATACCTAGCATGGTTATACACCTAGCATCGTTATACACCTAGCATGGTTATATACCTAGCATGGTTATATACCTAGCATGGTTATATACCTAGCATGGTTATATACCTAGAATAGTTATACACCTAGCATGGTTATACAATTAGCATGGTTATACACCTAGCATGGTTATATACCTAGCATGGTTATATACCTAGCATGGTTATATACCTAGCATGGTTATACACCTAGCATGGTTATATACCTAGCATTGTTATATACCTAGCATGGTTATATACCTAGCATGGTTATATACCTAGCATAGTTATACACCTAGCATGGTTATACAATTAGATTGGTTATACACCTAGCATGGTTATATACCTAGCATAGTTATACACCTAGCATGGTTATACACCTTGCATGGTTATATACCTAGCATGGTTATATACCTAGCATGATTATATACAGAGCATGGTTATATACCTAGCATGGTTATACACCTAGCATGGTTATATACCTAGCATGGTTATATACCTAGCATGGTTATATACCTAGCATGGTTATATACCTAGCATAGTTATACACCTAGCATGGTTATACAATTAGCATGGTTATACACCTAGCATGGTTATATACCTAGCATGGTTATACACCTAGCATGGTTATACACCTAGCATGGTTATATACCTAGCATGGTTATATACCTAGCATGGTTATACAATTAGCATGGTTATACACCTAGCATGGTTATATACCTAGCATAGTTATACACCTAGCTTGGTTATACACCTAGCATGGTTATATACCTAGCATGGTTAAATACTTAGCATGGTTATATACCTAGCATGGTTATATACCTAGCATGGTTATATACCTAGCATGGTTATACACCTAGCATGGTTATACACCTAGCATGGTTATATACCTAGCATTGTCATACACCTAGCATGGTTATATATTTAGCATGGTTATATACCTAGCATGGTTATATACCTAGCATGGTTATATACCTAGCATAGTTATACACCTAGCATGGTATAATTAGCATGGTTATACACCTAGCATGGTTATATACCTAGCATAGTTATACACCTAGCATGGTTATACACCTAGCATGGTTAAACACCTAGCATGGTTATATACCTAGCATGGTTATATACCTAGCATGGTTATATACCTAGCATAGTTATACACCTAGCATGGTTATACAATTAGTATGGTTATACACCTAGCATGGTTATATACCTAGCATAGTTATACACCTAGCATGGTTATACACCTAGCATGGTTATATACCTATCATGGTTATACACCTAGCTAGGTTATACACCTAGCATGGTTATATACCTAGCATAGTTATACACCTAGCATGGTTATACAATTAGCATGGTTATACACCTAGCATGGTTATATACCTAGCATAGTTAGACACCTAGCATGGTTATACACCTAGCATGGTTATATACCTAGCATGGTTATATACCTAGCATGGTTATATACCTAGCATGGTTATATACCTAGCATGGTTATATACCTAGCATAGTTATACACCTAGCATGGTTATACAATTAGCATGGTTATACACCTAGCATGCTTATACACCTAGCATGGTTATAAACCTCGCATGGTTATACACCTAGCATGGTTATACACCTAGCATGGTTATACACCTAGCATGGTTATACACCTAGCATGGTTATACACCTAACATGGTTATACACCTAGCATGGTTATATACCTAGCATGGTTATACACCTAGCATGGTTATATACCTAGCATGGTTATATACCTAGCATGGTTATACACCTAGCATGGTTATATACCTAGCATGGTTATATACCTTGCATGGTTATATACCTAACATGGTTATATACTTAGCATAGTTATACACCTAGCATGGTTATACAATTAGCATGGTTATACACCTAGCATGGTTATATACCTAGCATAGTTATACACCTAGCATGGTTATACACCTAGCATAGTTATACACCTAGCATGGTTATACACCTAGCATGGTTATATACCTAGCATGGTTATATACCTAGCATAGTTATACACCTAGCATGGTTATACAATTAGATTGGTTATACACCTAGCATGGTTATATACCTAGCATAGTTATACACCTAGCATGGTTATACACCTAGCATGGTTATATACCTAGCATGGTTATATACCTAGCATGATTATATACAGAGCATGGTTATATACCTAGCATGGTTATACACCTAGCATGGTTATATACCTAGAATGGTTATATACCTAGCATGGTTATATACCTAGAATGGTTATATACCTAGCATAGTTATACACCTAGCATGGTTATACAATTAGCATGGTTATACACCTAGCATGGTTATATACCTAGCATAGTTATACACCTAGCATGGTTATACACCTAGCATGGTTATACACCTAGCATGGTTATATACCTAGCATGGTTATATACCTAGCATGGTTATATACCTAGCATAGTTATACACCTAGCATGGTTATACAATTAGCATGGTTATACACCTAGCATGGTTATATACCTAGCATGGTTATACACCTAGCATGGTTATACACCTAGCATGGTTATATACCTAGCATGGTTATATACCTAGCATGGTTATACAATTAGCATGGTTATACACCTAGCATGGTTATATACCTAGCATAGTTATACACCTAGCATGGTTATACACCTAGCATGGTTATACACCTAGCATGGTTATATACCTAGCATGGTTATATACCTAGCATGGTTATATACCTAGCATAGTTATACACCTAGCATGGTTATACAATTAGCATGGTTATACACCTAGCATGGTTATATACCTAGCATGGTTATACACCTAGCATGGTTATACACCTAGCATGGTTATATACCTAGCATGGTTATATACCTAGCATGGTTATACAATTAGCATGGTTATACACCTAGCATGGTTATATACCTAGCATAGTTATACACCTAGCTTGGTTATACACCTAGCATGGTTATATACCTAGCATGGTTATATACTTAGCATGGTTATATACCTAGCATGGTTATATACCTAGCATGGTTATATACCTAGCATGGTTATACACCTAGCATGGTTATACACCTAGCATGGTTATATACCTAGCATGGTCATACACCTAGCATGGTTATATATTTAGCATGGTTATATACCTAGCATGGTTATATACCTAGCATGGTTATATACCTAGCATAGTTATACACCTAGCATGGTTATATAATTAGCATGGTTATACACCTAGCATGGTTATATACCTAGCATAGTTATACACCTAGCATGGTTATACACCTAGCATGGTTAAACACCTAGCATGGTTATATACCTAGCATGGTTATATACCTAGCATGGTTATATACCTAGCATAGTTATACACCTAGCATGGTTATACAATTAGCATGGTTATACACCTAGCATGGTTATATACCTAGCATAGTTATACACCTAGCATGGTTATACACCTAGCATGGTTATATACCTAGCATGGTTATACACCTAGCTAGGTTATACACCTAGCATGGTTATATACCTAGCATAGTTATACACCTAGCATGGTTATACAATTAGCATGGTTATACACCTAGCATGGTTATATACCTAGCATAGTTAGACACCTAGCATGGTTATACACCTAGCATGGTTATATACCTAGCATGGTTATATACCTAGCATGGTTATATACCTAGCATGGTTATATACCTAGCATGGTTATATACCTAGCATAGTTATACACCTAGCATGGTTATACAATTAGCATGGTTATACACCTAGCATGGTTATATACCTAGCATGGTTATATACCTAGCATTGTTATATACCTAGCATAGTTATACACCTAGCATGGTTATATAATTAGCATGGTTATACACCTAGCATGGTTATATACCTAGCATAGTTATACACCTAGCATGGTTATACACCTAGCATGGTTAAACACCTAGCATGGTTATATACCTAGCATGGTTATATACCTAGCATGGTTATATACCTAGCATAGTTATACACCTAGCATGGTTATACAATTAGCATGGTTATACACCTAGCATGGTTATACACCTAGCATGGTTATATACCTAGCATGGTTATATTGCATGGTTATATACCTAACATGGTTATATACTTAGCATAGTTATACACCTAGCATGGTTATACAATTAGCAAGGTTATACACCTAGCATGGTTATATACCTAGCATAGTTATACACC
Organism: Cladorhizidae sp. MBARI D1340-BT2; assembly: GCA_028752905.1. Taxonomy (NCBI): domain Eukaryota; kingdom Metazoa; phylum Porifera; class Demospongiae; order Poecilosclerida; family Cladorhizidae; species Cladorhizidae sp. MBARI D1340-BT2. The sequence continues at coordinate 75,711 of JAQNBH010000099.1, forward strand.
TAGCATGGTTATACAACTAGCATAGTTATACACCTAGCATGGTTATACACCTAGCATGGTTATATACCTAGCATGGTTATATACCTAGCATGGATATATACCTAGCATGGTTATATACCTAGCATAGTTATACACCTAGCATCGTTATACACCTAGCATGGTTATATACCTAGCATGGTTATATACCTAGCATGGTTATATACCTAGCATGGTTATATACCTAGAATAGTTATACACCTAGCATGGTTATACAATTAGCATGGTTATACACCTAGCATGGTTATATACCTAGCATGGTTATATACCTAGCATGGTTATATACCTAGCATGGTTATACACCTAGCATGGTTATATACCTAGCATGGTTATATACCTAGCATGGTTATATACCTAGCATGGTTATATACCTAGCATAGTTATACACCTAGCATGGTTATACAATTAGATTGGTTATACACCTAGCATGGTTATATACCTAGCATAGTTATACACCTAGCATGGTTATACACCTAGCATGGTTATATACCTAGCATGGTTATATACCTAGCATGATTATATACAGAGCATGGTTATATACCTAGCATGGTTATATACCTAGCATAGTTATACACCTAGCATGGTTATACACCTAGCATGGTTATACAATTAGCATGGTTATACACCTAGCATGGTTATATACCTAGCATAGTTATACACCTAGCATGGTTATACACCTAGCATGGTTATACACCTAGCATGGTTATATACCTAGCATGGTTATATACCTAGCATGGTTATATACCTAGCATAGTTATACACCTAGCATGGTTATACAATTAGCATGGTTATACACCTAGCATGGTTATATACCTAGCATGGTTATACACCTAGAATGGTTATACACCTAGCATGGTTATATACCTAGCATGGTTATATACCTAGCATGGTTATACAATTAGCATGGTTATACACCTAGCATGGTTATATACCTAGCATAGTTATACACCTAGCTTGGTTATACACCTAGCATGGTTATATACCTAGCATGGTTATATACTTAGCATGGTTATATACCTAGCATGGTTATATACCTAGCATGGTTATATACCTAGCATGGTTATACACCTAGCATGGTTCTACACCTAGCATGGTTATATACCTAGCATGGTCATACACCTAGCATGGTTATATACTTAGCATGGTTATATACCTAGCATGGTTATATACCTAGCATGGTTATATACCTAGCATAGTTATACACCTAGCATGGTTATATAATTAGCATGGTTATACACCTAGCATGGTTATATACCTAGCATGGTTATATACCTAGCATGGTTATATACCTAGCATGGTTATATACCTAGCATAGTTATACACCTAGCATGGTTATACAATTAGCATGGTTATACACATAGCATGGTTATATACCTAGCATGGTTATATACCTAGCATAGTTATATACCTAGCATGTTTATACAATTAGCATGCTTATACACCTAGCATGGTTATATACCTCGCATGGTTATACACCTAGCATGGTTATACACCTAGCATCGTTATACACCTAGCATGGTTATACACCTAGCATGGTTATACACCTAACATGGTTATACACCTAGCATGGTTATATACCTAGCATGGTTATATACCTAGCATGGTTATATACCTAGCATAGTTATACACCTAGCATGGTTATACAATTAGTATGGTTATACACCTAGCATGGTTATATACCTAGCATAGTTATACACCTAGCATGGTTATACACCTAGCATGGTTATATACCTAGCATAGTTATACACCTAGCATGGTTATACAATTAGCATGGTTATACACCTAGCATGGTTATATACCTAGCATAGTTAGACACCTAGCATGGTTATACACCTAGCATGGTTATATACCTAGCATGGTTATATACCTAGCATGGTTATATACCTAGCATGGTTATATACCTAGCATGGTTATATACCTAGCATAGTTATACACCTAGCATGGTTATACAATTAGCATGGTTATACACCTAGCATGCTTATACACCTAGCATGGTTATAAACCTCGCATGGTTATACACCTAGCATGGTTATACACCTAGCATGGTTATACACCTAGCATGGTTATACACCTAGCATGGTTATACACCTAACATGGTTATACACCTAGCATGGTTATATACCTAGCATGGTTATACACCTAGCATGGTTATATACCTAGCATGGTTATATACCTAGCATGGTTATACACCTAGCATGGTTATATACCTAGCATGGTTATATACCTTGCATGGTTATATACCTAACATGGTTATATACTTAGCATAGTTATACACCTAGCATGGTTATACAATTAGCATGGTTATACACCTAGCATGGTTATATACCTAGCATAGTTATACACCTAGCATGGTTATACACCTAGCATAGTTATACACCTAGCATGGTTATACACCTAGCATGGTTATATACCTAGCATGGTTATATACCTAGCATAGTTATACACCTAGCATGGTTATACAATTAGATTGGTTATACACCTAGCATGGTTATATACCTAGCATAGTTATACACCTAGCATGGTTATACACCTAGCATGGTTATATACCTAGCATGGTTATATACCTAGCATGATTATATACAGAGCATGGTTATATACCTAGCATGGTTATACACCTAGCATGGTTATATACCTAGAATGGTTATATACCTAGCATGGTTATATACCTAGAATGGTTATATACCTAGCATAGTTATACACCTAGCATGGTTATACAATTAGCATGGTTATACACCTAGCATGGTTATATACCTAGCATAGTTATACACCTAGCATGGTTATACACCTAGCATGGTTATACACCTAGCATGGTTATATACCTACAGTAGGAGACAAAAAAAAGTTCCAGTTCCGTGCCGTTTTATTGCCGTTGGCGTTTCTCTGATTCCTCGTATAAACTCCGTGAAACAGCAGGGCTAAACAAACGGACGAAAAACTCCGTTCGAACAGCGATTTTTTTTTTTCCTTCCGAGTTTTTATAACTCGCGTTCGCGGTTAGATTTTGTCCGCCCTTGCACATGCGCAGTTGTACGTCAGGCCTCGTGCTACTAGCTTCGTCTCAGTGCTTCCAGTTTCGTGCTTCGTCTCAGTGCTTCCAGTTTCGTGCTTCATCTTTTCCGTACCTCGTCTTCAGCCTCGTGCTTCTTGTTCTTTTCAGAACATTTGTTAGTCAGCCTCTTCTACTATTTATTAGCTTTGTGCTTCGGTTCGTTCGTAGTACTTCACGCTTTCTCAGAATGGTGTATAGTGCGTACAAGAAACAGAGGATATTAAGTCTGTATTCGCAAGGCTACAGGTCGTTTGCAATATTTAACATTCTGAAAGAGGAACATTTACAGACAACTTCACGCGGCATAAGGAAGTTTTTGGTGCGTTACCTGCACACCAAGACAACAGCTCGACTGGCAGGCAGCGGAAGACCTTCAGTGTTCACCCCAGTCCTCAAACAAATAGTCGAGGAACAGATGCAGCTGGACGATGAAACTTCTGCGTACCAGCTCCATCGTCTGTTGCTGACCAAGGGATACAACATTAACTTAAGGACTGTTCTACGGTGCAGGACTGATCTGGGCTGGACTTTTCGAGGGAGCTCCTACTGCCAGCTCATCAGGAATGTAAATAAGGTAAGTTTCTATAGCTTGCTCCGCTTAGTTCTTATTTTGTAAGTTAGCAAATGGAAAAAGCATGATTCCCTAGGTTCGCTAGTTTAAACTTACCAAGTTAAACAGAAAGTTAATAAAAATTTAGGTAAAGCGTGAATGTTGGCTAGGCTGGTTTAAACATACAGCCTAGTATATACAGTTAGGGCTCAATGTGAAGCTTAGCTTATTGTAGTTTGAATTTAATGGCTGAAACACTACCTTGGAATGAGTCACCCCCGCCCCCCCCCCCTCCCCCAAAAAGTCCTTCGTTTTAGTTTCTTAGCTTGCTGCTTAGCAGGCATAGCTGTAGTCACTGAAATATTGGATTCATGTGGAGGTCAAGGTAATATTACAATAACCTCTTCCCATTCACAGGTGAAAAGATTGGAGTGGGCTCAACATTTTATTCAGGAGGCATCTTCTGGGTTTGAGGATGTCATCTGGACGGATGAGTCTACGGTCCAGCTTCAATCACATCGACGATTTTGCTGCCGCAAAAGAGGACAACGTCCAAAAAATAAACCAAGGTACTGACAATGTCTACTTTAAGGCCACAGCAGATCAATTTCATGTTTCTTCTCTACCTCTCCCATACAATTTTATCACGTCCCCCACTCAAAACACTATTCTGCATATAGTCCTCATATATTCTCTATTTCTTTTGTTACAGAGCTAAACATCCCGTCAAAGTGCACGTGTGGGCCGGCATAAGCCTGCGAGGAGCCACTGCCATGTGCATATTTGAAGGCATCATGAGGGCTCCTCTCTATGCAGAGATCCTGGATAGGACACTTCTGCCGTATTTGCGACAAATGTTCCCGGATCACCATCGCTTCATGCAGGACAATGATCCCAAACATACATCTAGGCTATTGAAGGACTTTTTTGACGACAACAACATTAATTGGTGGAAGACACCACCTGAATCCCCGGATGCAAATCCAATAGAAAATCTATGGCATGAACTGAAGGAATTTATTAGAAGGGAGTCCAAACCCAAAACTAAAGAAGAGCTAGTCGAGGGGATCGTCAAATTTTGGAAGACTGTATCTAGAGCCAAGTGCCAAAAATATATCAGGCACCTGAGGAAGGTAATTCCAAGAATGATCGAAGTACAGGGAGCAGCAACTGGATATTGAATGTTTGTCGTTACTAGTTGTTTGTTGTTACTAGTTTGTTGTTACTAGTTGTTTGTTGTTACTAGTTGTTTGTTGTTACTAGTTGTTTGTTGTTACTAGTTGTTTGTTGTTACTAGTTGTTTGTTGTTACTAGTTGTTTGTTGTTACTAGTTGTTTGTTGTTACTAGTTGTTTGTTGTTACTAGTTGTTTGTTGTTACTAGTTGTTTGTTGTCCACATCTTGCTATTATAATAATTCATTATTGATGAACCTCAAGATTTTGCAATGTAAGCTGTCTTGGTCACCACATTAAAAGGTGTGAAATGATGGGCCTACCCAGTGTTGGTCATGATGTATAACAAAGTTGTGTAAGCTGGACATTTGTATGTTTAAAACAGCAGCTGAGCAATTGATTGATAACTTGGTTAGGGAAAGAACTGCTAATTGATCACTTTACAAGTCATAATTCTTAATTAGAATACTATTAGTAAAATCGATCACTTTAAAAGTCATAACACCAGCATCTTCTGAAAGAACTGTTAATTGGTCACTTTAAGTCATAATTATTAATTTACTATTAATAAATTTGATCAAGTCATAACACCAGCATCTTCTGAAAGAACTGTTAATTGATCACTTTAATAAAAGTTATTAATTTACTATTTAGTAAAATTGTTCAGTCATAACACCAGCATTGAAAGGACTGTTAATTGATCACTTTAAACAATTATTAATTAGAAGACTGATAACCAAAAAAGTGATCACTTTAAACAATTATTTTTAAACAATTATTAATTAGAAGACGGATAACCAAAAAAGTCATAATTATTAATAAGACTATACATTATTCATCCATCGATTTCAAACGTAGACGTTTGCAGGCTTGCTGGACAGATTCAATGCACTTTTCCCATGTTGGTTCGAAGTCTACGATGTCCTTAAATGCTGCCGAGTAGTGGTTAAACAATATCAGTTTTAGTGCCTGAAGTTCCTTCTGTGGGAGCCCATTGTGTTCTCTATTTCCCATGGGGGTACACCTCATCATCACATCCTCCCCAAACACTGCTTCCCTAGCTAGCTTACATGCCAGTGTTCCTGCTTTACATGTGGTCGAAAGTTTATAATATTTTCTTAAAACGTCGTGGGCATGTAGTAATTTCGACACGTTGATGACCTCCGATGGTAGAGCACTCCTCCTCGCCACTGAAGGAGTCTGAGGTAGAGCACTCCTCCTCGCCACTGAAGGAGTCTGAGGTAGAGCACTCCTCCTCGCCACTGAAGGAGTCTGAGGATGCACCAGGGACTGTGCCAGGTCAGAAGAGGGAGTAGGGTGCAGTGAAGAGTGTGGAGGAGAGGGTGCAGCTACGAGAAGCAGAGTCTCCACATTTTTTTCGATTTTATCAACTTTCCTCTGGAGGCTTGAGACAATCTCTGTCAGAGCCATAAAATCTACAGATGTGAGAATCTTACATGTTGAAACAATAATGGAAAAGGTTGTTTACAGACCTTCGTTTGCATAGCAGCATCGCCTTGGTGGGGAGGAACTTGGGAGCCTCGGCGGGGAGAAACTTGGGAGCCTCGGCGGGGAGAAACTTGGGAGCCTCGGCGGGGAGGAACTTGGGAGACTTGGCGGGGAGGAACTTGGGAGACTTGGCGGGGAGGAACTTGGGAGCCTTGGTGGGGAAGAGTTTTGGGGAGAACTTGGCGGCACCTCTGTTATCATTATAATTGAACCTATTTTGAATGTCAGTCAACTTACTATGATTGAATAATTTTAAAACTTACCAAGAGGAGCTGTAGCCATTTTGCCCCTCTTTTTCAGCCCTAATCGCCTCTTCTTTGTCACCTAGATTGTATTGACTGGTTCATAACTAAGATACTGTATTGCATGTAGACTTAACATTGCATGTAGACTTAACATTGCATGTAGACTTAACATTGCATGTAGACTTAACAACTTACTGCAGCAGGCACCTTTTTTGGAGTGTTGTACTGCCTTCTCTTCTTGGATGTCTGTTTGGATGTCTGTACATGTATTACAGTGACTAAAACAAAGCAATACATCGAACACCGACTACATACAGCAGCATTGAGATAGAGGAGAGTTGACTGCTGGTCTGGAGTTGACTGCTGGTCTGGAGTGGACTGCTGGTCTGGAGTGGACTGCTGGTCTGGAGTGGACTGCTGGTCTGGAGTGGACTGCTGGTCTGGAGTGGACTGCTGGTCTGGAGTGGATGGCTGGTGTGGTGAAGAAAGAGTTCGATCGTTCAACACTCTCTCTTCCAACTCGACCATTGAGTCATGGGATCCTGTTATAGATATAATAAAACTCTTGTCTTATATTCCCCATACAAAAGTGCTTACCGATTGCAAAAATCTTTCCATCGTGGAATAGCCGCCCCACTTTTATTCTGCAGTCATCTCCCACAGACGAGCCATCTTTCACCATGTTAATCGGTACCACCGACATGGAATCTTCCAGTGGCCAAGAGACCAACACGTATTCTGAATAATTGTCAGATAATTATTTCGCTTGTCAATACAAGAGGCCTGGCAGCAAACATAATCAGACAAAGGTTTGCTATGCCCACCCCCCCCCCAAAAAAAGATGCTTAGCTAAACGCTTCTAGGTTAAAAATATATATATTTAAGGCTAGATTTGCTTAGGAAGCAATACTTACTTCTGTCCACAATTGACTTCTTTAGGGCAGCCCTCAAAGACATATCTGGAAATGAACTAGTAGTCGAAAGACAACGATAGAAGAGTTAGACGAGTTATTAGACGAGCAAATGAAATCAGCACGAAGCGAAGGAACTGGAAGCGCGTGGTTTGGCAATAGCACGTGGTTGATTCACGAATGCGCAAGTGCGTAAAAAAGGACGCGCTAGAATAAAACATTTGGAAACGGATACCTTTCGGCGTTTTATTTGCGTTTGTTCTGATTGTCCGTTGGATTTTCTATCCGATCATTCCACGTTTCTTTTTTTCACGAAAGCGTAGCATTGCCGTTTAAACGGGCACGGAACTGGAACTTTTTTTTGTCTCCTACTGTAGCATGGTTATATACCTAGCATGGTTATATACCTAGCATAGTTATACACCTAGCATGGTTATACAATTAGCATGGTTATACACCTAGCATGGTTATATACCTAGCATGGTTATACACCTAGCATGGTTATACACCTAGCATGGTTATATACCTAGCATGGTTATATACCTAGCATGGTTATACAATTAGCATGGTTATACACCTAGCATGGTTATATACCTAGCATAGTTATACACCTAGCATGGTTATACACCTAGCATGGTTATACACCTAGCATGGTTATATACCTAGCATGGTTATATACCTAGCATGGTTATATACCTAGCATAGTTATACACCTAGCATGGTTATACAATTAGCATGGTTATACACCTAGCATGGTTATATACCTAGCATGGTTATACACCTAGCATGGTTATACACCTAGCATGGTTATATACCTAGCATGGTTATATACCTAGCATGGTTATACAATTAGCATGGTTATACACCTAGCATGGTTATATACCTAGCATAGTTATACACCTAGCTTGGTTATACACCTAGCATGGTTATATACCTAGCATGGTTATATACTTAGCATGGTTATATACCTAGCATGGTTATATACCTAGCATGGTTATATACCTAGCATGGTTATACACCTAGCATGGTTATACACCTAGCATGGTTATATACCTAGCATGGTCATACACCTAGCATGGTTATATATTTAGCATGGTTATATACCTAGCATGGTTATATACCTAGCATGGTTATATACCTAGCATAGTTATACACCTAGCATGGTTATATAATTAGCATGGTTATACACCTAGCATGGTTATATACCTAGCATAGTTATACACCTAGCATGGTTATACACCTAGCATGGTTAAACACCTAGCATGGTTATATACCTAGCATGGTTATATACCTAGCATGGTTATATACCTAGCATAGTTATACACCTAGCATGGTTATACAATTAGCATGGTTATACACCTAGCATGGTTATATACCTAGCATAGTTATACACCTAGCATGGTTATACACCTAGCATGGTTATATACCTAGCATGGTTATACACCTAGCTAGGTTATACACCTAGCATGGTTATATACCTAGCATAGTTATACACCTAGCATGGTTATACAATTAGCATGGTTATACACCTAGCATGGTTATATACCTAGCATAGTTAGACACCTAGCATGGTTATACACCTAGCATGGTTATATACCTAGCATGGTTATATACCTAGCATGGTTATATACCTAGCATGGTTATATACCTAGCATGGTTATATACCTAGCATAGTTATACACCTAGCATGGTTATACAATTAGCATGGTTATACACCTAGCATGGTTATATACCTAGCATGGTTATATACCTAGCATTGTTATATACCTAGCATAGTTATACACCTAGCATGGTTATATAATTAGCATGGTTATACACCTAGCATGGTTATATACCTAGCATAGTTATACACCTAGCATGGTTATACACCTAGCATGGTTAAACACCTAGCATGGTTATATACCTAGCATGGTTATATACCTAGCATGGTTATATACCTAGCATAGTTATACACCTAGCATGGTTATACAATTAGCATGGTTATACACCTAGCATGGTTATACACCTAGCATGGTTATATACCTAGCATGGTTATATTGCATGGTTATATACCTAACATGGTTATATACTTAGCATAGTTATACACCTAGCATGGTTATACAATTAGCAAGGTTATACACCTAGCATGGTTATATACCTAGCATAGTTATACACCTAGCATGGTTATACAACTAGCATAGTTATACACCTAGCATGGTTATACACCTAGCATGGTTATATACCTAGCATGGTTATATACCTAGCATGGATATATACCTAGCATGGTTATATACCTAGCATAGTTATACACCTAGCATCGTTATACACCTAGCATGGTTATATACCTAGCATGGTTATATACCTAGCATGGTTATATACCTAGCATGGTTATATACCTAGAATAGTTATACACCTAGCATGGTTATACAATTAGCATGGTTATACACCTAGCATGGTTATATACCTAGCATGGTTATATACCTAGCATGGTTATATACCTAGCATGGTTATACACCTAGCATGGTTATATACCTAGCATGGTTATATACCTAGCATGGTTATATACCTAGCATGGTTATATACCTAGCATAGTTATACACCTAGCATGGTTATACAATTAGATTGGTTATACACCTAGCATGGTTATATACCTAGCATAGTTATACACCTAGCATGGTTATACACCTAGCATGGTTATATACCTAGCATGGTTATATACCTAGCATGATTATATACAGAGCATGGTTATATACCTAGCATGGTTATATACCTAGCATAGTTATACACCTAGCATGGTTATACACCTAGCATGGTTATACAATTAGCATGGTTATACACCTAGCATGGTTATATACCTAGCATAGTTATACACCTAGCATGGTTATACACCTAGCATGGTTATACACCTAGCATGGTTATATACCTAGCATGGTTATATACCTAGCATGGTTATATACCTAGCATAGTTATACACCTAGCATGGTTATACAATTAGCATGGTTATACACCTAGCATGGTTATATACCTAGCATGGTTATACACCTAGAATGGTTATACACCTAGCATGGTTATATACCTAGCATGGTTATATACCTAGCATGGTTATACAATTAGCATGGTTATACACCTAGCATGGTTATATACCTAGCATAGTTATACACCTAGCTTGGTTATACACCTAGCATGGTTATATACCTAGCATGGTTATATACTTAGCATGGTTATATACCTAGCATGGTTATATACCTAGCATGGTTATATACCTAGCATGGTTATACACCTAGCATGGTTCTACACCTAGCATGGTTATATACCTAGCATGGTCATACACCTAGCATGGTTATATACTTAGCATGGTTATATACCTAGCATGGTTATATACCTAGCATGGTTATATACCTAGCATAGTTATACACCTAGCATGGTTATATAATTAGCATGGTTATACACCTAGCATGGTTATATACCTAGCATGGTTATATACCTAGCATGGTTATATACCTAGCATGGTTATATACCTAGCATAGTTATACACCTAGCATGGTTATACAATTAGCATGGTTATACACATAGCATGGTTATATACCTAGCATGGTTATATACCTAGCATAGTTATATACCTAGCATGTTTATACAATTAGCATGCTTATACACCTAGCATGGTTATATACCTCGCATGGTTATACACCTAGCATGGTTATACACCTAGCATCGTTATACACCTAGCATGGTTATACACCTAGCATGGTTATACACCTAACATGGTTATACACCTAGCATGGTTATATACCTAGCATGGTTATACACCTAGCATGGTTATATACCTAGCATGGTTATATACCTAGCATGGTTATACACCTAGCATGGTTATATACCTAGCATGGTTATATACCTTGCATGGTTATATACCTAACATGGTTATATACTTAGCATAGTTATACACCTAGCATGGTTATACAATTAGCATGGTTATACACCTAGCATGGTTATATACCTAGCATAGTTATACACCTAGCATGGTTATACACCTAGCATGGTTATATACCTCGCATGGTTATACACCTAGCATGGTTATACACCTAGCATGGTTATACACCTAGCATGGTTATACACCTAGCATGGTTATACACCTAACATGGTTATACACCTAGCATGGTTATATACCTAGCATGGTTATACACCTAGCATGGTTATATACCTAGCATGGTTATATACCTAGCATGGTTATACACCTAGCATGGTTATATACCTAGCATGGTTATATACCTTGCATGGTTATATACCTAACATGGTTATATACTTAGCATAGTTATACACCTAGCATGGTTATACAATTAGCAAGGTTATACACCTAGCATGGTTATATACCTAGCATAGTTATACACCTAGCATGGTTATACAACTAGCATAGTTATACACCTAGCATGGTTATACACCTAGCATGGTTATATACCTAGCATGGTTATATACCTAGCATGGATATATACCTAGCATGGTTATATACCTAGCATAGTTATACACCTAGCATCGTTATACACCTAGCATGGTAATATACCTAGCATGGTTATATACCTAGCATGGTTATATACCTAGCATGGTTATATACCTAGAATAGTTATACACCTAGCATGGTTATACAATTAGCATGGTTATACACCTAGCATGGTTATATACCTAGCATGGTTATATACCTAGCATGGTTATATACCTAGCATGGTTATACACCTAGCATGGTTATATACCTAGCATGGTTATATACCTAGCATGGTTATATACCTAGCATGGTTATATACCTAGCATAGTTATACACCTAGCATGGTTATACAATTAGATTAGTTATACACCTAGCATGGTTATATACCTAGCATAGTTATACACCTAGCATGGTTATACACCTAGCATGGTTATATACCTAGCATGGTTATATACCTAGCATGATTATATACAGAGCATGGTTATATACCTAGCATGGTTATATACCTAGCATAGTTATACACCTAGCATGGTTATACACCTAGCATGGTTATACAATTAGCATGGTTATACACCTAGCATGGTTATATACCTAGCATAGTTATACACCTAGCATGGTTATACACCTAGCATGGTTATACACCTAGCATGGTTATATACCTAGCATGGTTATATACCTAGCATGGTTATATACCTAGCATAGTTATACACCTAGCATGGTTATACAATTAGCATGGTTATACACCTAGCATGGTTATATACCTAGCATGGTTATACACCTAGAATGGTTATACACCTAGCATGGTTATATACCTAGCATGGTTATATACCTAGCATGGTTATACAATTAGCATGGTTATACACCTAGCATGGTTATATACCTAGCATAGTTATACACCTAGCTTGGTTATACACCTAGCATGGTTATATACCTAGCATGGTTATATACTTAGCATGGTTATATACCTAGCATGGTTATATACCTAGCATGGTTATATACCTAGCATGGTTATACACCTAGCATGGTTCTACACCTAGCATGGTTATATACCTAGCATGGTCATACACCTAGCATGGTTATATACTTAGCATGGTTATATACCTAGCATGGTTATATACCTAGCATGGTTATATACCTAGCATAGTTATACACCTAGCATGGTTATATAATTAGCATGGTTATACACCTAGCATGGTTATATACCTAGCATGGTTATATACCTAGCATGGTTATATACCTAGCATGGTTATATACCTAGCATAGTTATACACCTAGCATGGTTATACAATTAGCATGGTTATACACATAGCATGGTTATATACCTAGCATGGTTATATACCTAGCATAGTTATATACCTAGCATGTTTATACAATTAGCATGCTTATACACCTAGCATGGTTATATACCTCGCATGGTTATACACCTAGCATGGTTATACACCTAGCATGGTTATACACCTAGCATGGTTATACACCTAGCATGGTTATACACCTAACATGGTTATACACCTAGCATGGTTATATACCTAGCATGGTTATACACCTAGCATGGTTATATACCTAGCATGGTTATATACCTAGCATGGTTATACACCTAGCATGGTTATATACCTAGCATGGTTATATACCTTGCATGGTTATATACCTAACATGGTTATATACTTAGCATAGTTATACACCTAGCATGGTTATACAATTAGCATGGTTATACACCTAGCATGGTTATATACCTAGCATAGTTATACACCTAGCATGGTTATACACCTAGCATGGTTATATACCTAGCATGGTTATACACCTAGCTAGGTTATACACCTAGCATGGTTATATACCTAGCATAGTTATACACCTAGCATGGTTATACAATTAGCATGGTTATACACCTAGCATGGTTATATACCTAGCATAGTTAGACACCTAGCATGGTTATACACCTAGCATGGTTATATACCTAGCATGGTTATATACCTAGCATGGTTATATACCTAGCATGGTTATATACCTAGCATGGTTATATACCTAGCATAGTTATACACGTAGCATGGTTATACAATTAGCATGGTTATACACCTAGCATGGTTATATACCTAGCATGGTTATATACCTAGCATAGTTATATACCTAGCATGTTTATACAATTAGCATGCTTATACACCTAGCATGGTTATATACCTCGCATGGTTATACACCTAGCATGGTTATACACCTAGCATGGTTATACACCTAGCATGGTTATACACCTAGCATGGTTATACACCTAACATGGTTATACACCTAGCATGGTTATATACCTAGCATGGTTATACACCTAGCATGGTTATATACCTAGCATGGTTATATACCTAGCATGTTTATACACCTAGCATGGTTATATACCTAGCATGGTTATATACCTTGCATGGTTATATACCTAACATGGTTATATACTTAGCATAGTTATACACCTAGCATGGTTATACAATTAGAAAGGTTATACACCTAGCATGGTTATATACCTAGCATAGTTATACACCTAGCATGGTTATACACCTAGCATAGTTATAAACCTAGCATGGTTATACACCTAGCATGGTTATATACCTAGCATGGTTATATACCTAGCATGGATATATACCTAGCATGGTTATATACCTAGCATAGTTATACACCTAGCATCGTTATACACCTAGCATGGTTATATACCTAGCATGGTTATATACCTAGCATGGTTATATACCTAGCATGGTTATATACCTAGAATAGTTATACACCTAGCATGGTTATACAATTAGCATGGTTATACACCTAGCATGGTTATATACCTAGCATGGTTATATACCTAGCATGGTTATATACCTAGCATGGTTATACACCTAGCATGGTTATATACCTAGCATGGTTATATACCTAGCATGGTTATATACCTAGCATGGTTATATACCTAGCATAGTTATACACCTAGCATGGTTATACAATTAGATTGGTTATACACCTAGCATGGTTATATACCTAGCATAGTTATAAACCTAGCATGGTTATACACCTAGCATGGTTATATACCTAGCATGGTTATATACCTAGCATGATTATATACAGAGCATGGTTATATACCTAGCATGGTTATACACCTAGCATGGTTATATACCTAGAATGGTTATATACCTAGCATGGTTATATACCTAGCATGGTTATATACCTAGCATAGTTATACACCTAGCATGGTTATACAATTAGCATGGTTATACACCTAGCATGGTTATATACCTAGCATAGTTATACACCTAGCATGGTTATACACCTAGCATGGTTATACACCTAGCATGGTTATATACCTAGCATGGTTATATACCTAGCATGGTTATATACCTAGCATAGTTATACACCTAGCATGGTTATACAATTAGCATGGTTATACACCTAGCATGGTTATATACCTAGCATGGTTATACACCTAGCATGGTTATACACCTAGCATGGTTATATACCTAGCATGGTTATATACCTAGCATGGTTATACAATTAGCATGGTTATACACCTAGCATGGTTATATACCTAGCATAGTTATACACCTAGCTTGGTTATACACCTAGCATGGTTATATACCTAGCATGGTTATATACTTAGCATGGTTATATACCTAGCATGGTTATATACCTAGCATGGTTATATACCTAGCATGGTTATACACCTAGCATGGTTATACACCTAGCATGGTTATATACCTAGCATGGTCATACACCTAGCATGGTTATATATTTAGCATGGTTATATACCTAGCATGGTTATATACCTAGCATGGTTATATACCTAGCATAGTTATACACCTAGCATGGTTATATAATTAGCATGGTTATACACCTAGCATGGTTATATACCTAGCATAGTTATACACCTAGCATGGTTATACACCTAGCATGGTTAAACACCTAGCATGGTTATATACCTAGCATGGTTATATACCTAGCATGGTTATATACCTAGCATAGTTATACACCTAGCATGGTTATACAATTAGCATGGTTATACACCTAGCATGGTTATATACCTAGCATAGTTATACACCTAGCATGGTTATACACCTAGCATGGTTATATACCTAGCATGGTTATACACCTAGCTAGGTTATACACCTAGCATGGTTATATACCTAGCATAGTTATACACCTAGCATGGTTATACAATTAGCATGGTTATACACCTAGCATGGTTATATACCTAGCATATTTAGACACCTAGCATGGTTATACACCTAGCATGGTTATATACCTAGCATGGTTATATACCTAGCATGGTTATATACCTAGCATGGTTATATACCTAGCATGGTTATATACCTAGCATAGTTATACACCTAGCATGGTTATACAATTAGCATGGTTATACACCTAGCATGGTTATATACCTAGCATGGTTATATACCTAGCATAGTTATATACCTAGCATGTTTATACAATTAGCATGCTTATACACCTAGCATGGTTATATACCTCGCATGGTTATACACCTAGCATGGTTATACACCTAGCATGGTTATACACCTAGCATGGTTATACACCTAGCATGGTTATACACCTAACATGGTTATACACCTAGCATGGTTATATACCTAGCATGGTTATACACCTAGCATGGTTATATACCTAGCATGGTTATATACCTAGCATGGTTATACACCTAGCATGGTTATATACCTAGCATGGTTATATACCTTGCATGGTTATATACCTAACATGGTTATATACTTAGCATAGTTATACACCTAGCATGGTTATACAATTAGTAAGGTTATACACCTAGCATGGTTATATACCTAGCATAGTTATACACCTAGCATGGTTATACACCTAGCATAGTTATACACCTAGCATGGTTATACACCTAGCATGGTTATATACCTAGCATGGTTATATACCTAGCATGGATATATATCTAGCATGGTTATATACCTAGCATAGTTATACACCTAGCATCGTTATACACCTAGCATGGTTATATACCTAGCATGGTTATATACCTAGCATGGTTATATACCTAGCATGGTTATATACCTAGAATAGTTATACACCTAGCATGGTTATACAATTAGCATGGTTATACACCTAGCATGGTTATATACCTAGCATGGTTATATACCTAGCATGGTTATATACCTAGCATGGTTATACACCTAGCATGGTTATACACCTAGCATAGTTATACACCTAGCATGGTTATACACCTAGCATGGTTATATACCTAGCATGGTTATATACCTAGCATGGATATATACCTAGCATGGTTATATACCTAGCATAGTTATACACCTAGCATCGTTATACACCTAGCATGGTTATATACCTAGCATGGTTATATACCTAGCATGGTTATATACCTAGCATGGTTATATACCTAGAATAGTTATACACCTAGCATGGTTATACAATTAGCATGGTTATACACCTAGCATGGTTATATACCTAGCATGGTTATATACCTAGCATGGTTATATACCTAGCATGGTTATACACCTAGCATGGTTATATACCTAGCATGGTTATATACCTAGCATGGTTATATACCTAGCATGGTTATATACCTAGCATAGTTATACACCTAGCATGGTTATACAATTAGATTGGTTATACACCTAGCATGGTTATATACCTAGCATAGTTATACACCTAGCATGGTTATACACCTAGCATGGTTATATACCTAGCATGGTTATATACCTAGCATGATTATATACAGAGCATGGTTATATACCTAGCATGGTTATACACCTAGCATGGTTATATACCTAGAATGGTTATATACCTAGCATGGTTATATATCTAGCATGGTTATATACCTAGCATAGTTATACACCTAGCATGGTTATACAATTAGCATGGTTATACACCTAGCATGGTTATATACCTAGCATAGTTATACACCTAGCATGGTTATACACCTAGCATGGTTATACACCTAGCATGGTTATATACCTAGCATGGTTATATACCTAGCATGGTTATATACCTAGCATAGTTATACACCTAGCATGGTTATACAATTAGCATGGTTATACACCTAGCATGGTTATATACCTAGCATGGTTATACACCTAGCATGGTTATACACCTAGCATGGTTATATACCTAGCATGGTTATATACCTAGCATGGTTATACAATTAGCATGGTTATACACCTAGCATGGTTATATACCTAGCATAGTTATACACCTAGCTTGGTTATACACCTAGCATGGTTATATACCTAGCATGGTTATATACTTAGCATGGTTATATACCTAGCATGGTTATATACCTAGCATGGTTATATACCTAGCATGGTTATACACCTAGCATGGTTATATACCTAGCATGGTTATATACCTAACATGGTTATACACCTAGCATGGTTATATACCTAGCATGGTTATATACCTAGCATGGTTATATACCTAGAATGGTTATATACCTAGCATAGTTATACACCTAGCAAGGTTATACAATTAGCATGGTTATACACCTAGCATGGTTATATACCTAGCATAGTTATAATACTAGCATGGTTATACACCTAGCATGGTTATATACCTAGCATGGTTATATACCTAGCATGGTTATATACCTAGCATGGTTATACACCTAGCATGGTTATATACCTAGCATGGTTATATACCTAGCATAGTTATACACCTAGCATGGTTATACAATTAGCATGGTTATACACCTAGCATGGTTATATACCTAGCATAGTTATACACCTAGCATGGTTATACACCTAGCATGGTTATATACCTAGCATGGTTATATACCTAGCATGGTTATATACCTAGCATAGTTATACACCTAGCATGGTTATACAATTAGCATGGTTATACACCTAGCATGGTTATATACCTAGCATAGTTATACACCTAGCATGGTTATACACCTAGCATGGTTATATACCTAGCATGGTTATACACCTAGTATGGTTATACACCTAGCATGGTTAATTACCTAGCATGGTTATACACCTAGCATTGTTTTATACCTAGCATGGTTATACACCTAGCATGGTTATATACCTAGCATGGTTATATACCTAGCATGGTTATATACCTAACATGGTTATACACCTAGCATGGTTATATACCTAGCATGGTTATATACCTAGCATGGTTATATACCTAGCATGGTTATATACCTAGCATGGTTATATACCTAGCATAGTTATACACCTAGCATGGTTATACAATTAGCATGGTTATACACCTAGCATGGTTATATACCTAGCATGGTTATATACCTAGCATAGTTATATACCTAGCATGTTTATACAATTAGCATGCTTATACACCTAGCATGGTTATATACCTCGCATGGTTATACACCTAGCATGGTTATACACCTAGCATGGTTATACACCTAGCATGGTTATACACCTAGCATGGTTATACACCTAACATGGTTATACACCTAGCATGGTTATATACCTAGCATGGTTATACACCTAGCATGGTTATATACCTAGCATGGTTATATACCTAGCATGGTTATACACCTAGCATGGTTATATACCTAGCATGGTTATATACCTTGCATGGTTATATACCTAACATGGTTATATACTTAGCATAGTTATACACCTAGCATGGTTATACAATTAGCATGGTTATACACCTAGCATGGTTATATACCTAGCATAGTTATACACCTAGCATGGTTATACACCTAGCATGGTTATATACCTAGCATGGTTATACACCTAGCATGGTTATACACCTAGCATGGTTAATTACCTAGCATGGTTATACACCTAGCATTGTTTTATACCTAGCATGGTTATACACCTAGCATGGTTATATACCTAGCATGGTTATATACCTAGCATGGTTATATACCTAACATGGTTATACACCTAGCATGGTTATATACCTAGCATGGTTATATACCTAGCATGGTTATATACCTAGAATGGTTATATACCTAGCATAGTTATACACCTAGCAAGGTTATACAATTAGCATGGTTATACACCTAGCATGGTTATATACCTAGCATAGTTATAATACTAGCATGGTTATACACCTAGCATGGTTATATACCTAGCATGGTTATATACCTAGCATGGTTATATACCTAGCATGGTTATACACCTAGCATGGTTATATACCTAGCATGGTTATATACCTAGCATAGTTATACACCTAGCATGGTTATACAATTAGCATGGTTATACACCTAGCATGGTTATATACCTAGCATAGTTATACACCTAGCATGGTTATACACCTAGCATGGTTATATACCTAGCATGGTTATATACCTAGCATGGTTATATACCTAGCATAGTTATACACCTAGCATGGTTATACAATTAGCATGGTTATACACCTAGCATGGTTATATACCTAGCATAGTTATACACCTAGCATGGTTATACACCTAGCATGGTTATATACCTAGCATGGTTATACACCTAGCTAGGTTATACACCTAGCATGTTTATATACCTAGCATAGTTATACACCTAGCATGGTTATACAATTAGCATGGTTATACACCTAGCATGGTTATATACCTAGCATAGTTAGACACCTAGCATGGTTATACACCTAGCATGGTTATATACCTAGCATGGTTATATACCTAGCATGGTTATATACCTAGCATGGTTATATACCTAGCATGGTTATATACCTAGCATAGTTATACACCTAGCATGGTTATACAATTAGCATGGTTATACACCTAGCATGGTTATATACCTAGCATGGTTATATACCTAGCATAGTTATATACCTAGCATGTTTATACAATTAGCATGCTTATACACCTAGCATGGTTATATACCTAGCATGGTTATACACCTAGCATGGTTATACACCTAGCATGGTTATACACCTAGCATGGTTATACACCTAGCATGGTTATACACCTAACATGGTTATAAACCTAGCATGGTTATATACCTAGCATGGTTATACACCTAGCATGGTTATATACCTAGCATGGTTATATACCTAGCATGGTTATACACCTAGCATGGTTATATACCTAGCATGGTTATATACCTTGCATGGTTATATACCTAACATGGTTATATACTTAGCATAGTTATACACCTAGCATGGTTATACAATTAGCATGGTTATACACCTAGCATGGTTATATACCTAGCATAGTTATACACCTAGCATGGTTATACACCTAGCATGGTTATATACCTAGCATGGTTATACACCTAGCATGGTTATACACCTAGCATGGTTAATTACCTAGCATGGTTATACACCTAGCATTGTTTTATACCTAGCATGGTTATACACCTAGCATGGTTATATACCTAGCATGGTTATATACCTAGCATGGTTATATACCTAACATGGTTATACACCTAGCATGGTTATATACCTAGCATGGTTATATACCTAGCATGGTTATATACCTAGCAAGGTTATATAACTAGCATAGTTATACACCTAGAATGGTTATACAATTAGCATGGTTATACTCCTTGCATGGTTATATACCTAGCATAGTTATACACCTAGCATGGTTATATACCTAGCATGGTTATACACCTAGCATGGTTATATACCTAGCATGGTTATATACCTAGCATGGTTATACACCTAGCATGGTTATATACCTAGCATGGTTATATACCTAGCATGGATATATACCTAGCATGGTTATATACCTAGCATAGTTATACACCCAGCATCGTTATACACCTAGCATGGTTATATACCTAGCATGGTTATATACCTAGCATGGTTATATACCTAGCATGGTTATATACCTAGAATAGTTATACACCTAGCATGGTTATACAATTAGCATGGTTATACACCTAGCATGGTTATACACCTAGCATGGTTATATACCTATCATGGTTATATACCTAGCATGGTTATACACCTAGCATGGTTATATACCTAGCATGGTTATATACCTAGCATGGTTATATACCTAGCATGGTTATATACCTAGCATAGTTATACACCTAGCATGGTTATACAATTAGATTGGTTATACACCTAGCATGGTTATATACCTAGCATAGTTATACACCTAGCATGGTTATACACCTAGCATGGTTATATACCTAGCATGGTTATATACCTAGCATGATTATATACCTTGCATGGTTATATACCTAGCATGGTTATACACCTAGCATGGTTATATACCTCACATGGTTATATACCTAGCATGATTATATACCTAGCATGGTTATATACCTAGCATAGTTATACACCTAGCATGGTTATACAATTAGCATGGTTATACACCTAGCATGGTTATATACCTAGCATAGTTATAGACATAGCATGGTTATACACCTAGCATGGTTATATACCTAGCATGGTTATATACCTAGCATGGTTATATACCTAGCATGGTTATATACCTAGCATGGTTATATACCTAGCATGGTTATATACCTAGCATGGTTATATACCTAGCATGGTTATATACCTAGCATGGTTATATACCTAGCATGGTTATATACCTAGCATGGTTATACACCTAGCATGGTTATACAATTAGCATGGTTATACACCTAGCATGGTTATATACCTAGCATAGTTATACACCTAGCATGGTTATACAATTAGCATGGTTATACACCTAGCATGGTTATATACCTAGCATAGTTATACACCTAGCATGGTTATACAATTAGATTGCTTATACACCTAGCATGGTTATATACCTAGCATAGTTATACACCTAGCATGGTTATACACCTAGCATGGTTATATACCTAGCATGGTTATATACCTAGCATGATTATATACCTTGCATGGTTATATACCTAGCATGGTTATACACCTAGCATGGTTATATACCTAGCATGGTTATATACCTAGCATGGTTATATACCTAGCATGGTTATACACCTAGCATGGTTATATAACTAGCATGGTTATATACCTAGCATGGTTATATACCTAGCATGGTTATATACCTAGTATAGTTATACACCTAGCATGGTTATACAATTAGCATGGTTATACACCTAGCATGGTTATATACCTAGCATAGTTATATACCTAGCATGGATATACACCTAGCATGGTTATATACCTAGCATGGTTATATACCTAGCATGGTTATATACCTTGCATGGTTATATACCTAGCATAGTTATACACCTAGCATGGTTATACAATTAGCATGGTTATACACCTAGCATGGTTATATACCTAGCATAGTTATACACTTAGCATGGTTATACACCTAGCATGGTTATATACCTAGCATGGTTATATACCTAGCATGATTATATACCTAGCATGGTTATATACCTAGCATAGTTATACACCTAGCATGGTTATACAATTAGCATGGTTATACACCTAGCATGGTTATATACCTAGCATAGTTATACACATAGCATGGTTATACACCTAGCATGGTTATATACCTAGCATGGTTATATACCTAGCATGGTTATATACCTAGCATGGTTATATACCTAGCATGGTTATATACCTAGCATGGTTATATACCTAGCATAGTTATACACCCAGCATCGTTATACACCTAGCATGGCTATATACATAGCATGGTTATATACCTAGCATGGTTATATACCTAGCATGGTTATATACCTAGAATAGTTATACACCTAGCATGGTTATACAATTAGCATGGTTATACACCTAGCATGGTTATATACCTAGCATGGTTATATACCTATCATGGTTATATACCTAGCATGGTTATACACCTAGCATGGTTATATACCTAGCATGGTTATATACCTAGCATGGTTATATACCTAGCATAGTTATACACCTAGCATGGTTATACAATTAGATTGGTTATACACCTAGCATGGTTATATACCTAGCATAGTTATACACCTAGCATGGTTATACACCTAGCATGGTTATATACCTAGCATGGTTATATACCTAGCATGATTATATACCTTGCATGGTTATATACCTAGCATGGTTATACACCTAGCATGGTTATATACCTAGCATGGTTATATACCTAGCATGGTTATATACCTAGCATGGTTATATACCTAGCATGGTTATACACCTAGCATGGTTATACAATTAGCATGGTTATACACCTAGCATGGTTTTATACCTAGCATGGTTATACACCTAGCATGGTTATACACCTAGCATGGTTATATACCTAGCATGGTTATATACCTAGCATGGTTATATACCTAGCATGGTTATATACCTAGCATAGTTATACACCTAGCATGGTTATACAATTAGCATGGTTATACACCTAGTATGGTTATATACCTAGCATGGTTATACACCTAGCATGGTTATACACCTAGCATGGTTATATACCTAGCATGGTTATATACCTAGCATGGTTATACAATTAGCATGGTTATACACCTAGCATGGTTATATACCTAGCATAGTTATACACCTAGCTTGGTTATACACCTAGCATGGTTATATACCTTGCATGGTTATATACCTAGCATGGTTATATACCTAGCATAGTTATACACCTAGCATGGTTATATACCTAGCATGGTTATACACCTAGCATGGTTATATACCTAGCATGGTTATATACCTAGCATGGTTATACACCTAGCATGGTTATATACCTAGCATGGTTATATACCTAGCATGGATATATACCTAGCATGGTTATATACCTAGCATAGTTATACACCTAGCATCGTTATACACCTAGCATGGTTATATACCTAGCATGGTTATATATCTAGCATGGTTATATACCTAGCATGGTTATATACCTAGAATAGTTATACACCTAGCATGGTTATACAATTAGCATGGTTATACACCTAGCATGGTTATACACCTAGCATGGTTATATACCTAGCGTGGTTATATACCTAGCATGGTTATACACCTAGCATGGTTATATACCTAGCATGGTTATATACCTAGCATGGTTATATACCTAGCATGGTTATATACCTACCATAGTTATACACCTAGCATGGTTATAAAATTAGATTGGTTATACACCTAGCATGGTTATATACCTAGCATAGTTATACACCTAGCATGGTTATACACCTAGCATGGTTATATACCTAGCATGGTTATATACCTAGCATGATTATATACAGAGCATGGTTATATACCTAGCATGGTTATACACCTAGCATGGTTATATACCTAGCATGGTTATATACCTAGCATGGTTATATACCTAGCATGGTTATATACCTAGCATAGTTATACACCTAGCATGGTTATACAATTAGCATGGTTATACACCTAGCATGGTTATATACCTAGCATAGTTATACACCTAGCATGGTTATACACCTAGCATGGTTATATACCTAGCATGGTTATATACCTTGCATGGTTATATACCTAGCATGGTTATATACCTAGCATAGTTATACACCTAGCATGGTTATACAATTAGCATGGTTATACACCTAGCATGGTTATATACCTAGCATGGTTATACACCTAGCATGGTTATACACCTAGCATGGTTATATACCTAGCATGGTTATATACCTAGCATGGTTATACAATTAGCATGGTTATACACCTAGCATGGTTATATACCTAGCATAGTTATACACCTAGCTTGGTTATACACCTAGCATGGTTATATACCTAGCATGGTTATATACTTAGCATGGTTATATACCTAGCATGGTTATATACCTAGCATGGTTATACACCTAGCATGGTTATACACCTAGCATGGTTATATACCTAGCATGGTCATACACCTAGCATGGTTATATACTTAGCATGGTTATATACCTAGCATGGTTATATACCTAGCATGGTTATATACCTAGCATAGTTATACACCTAGCATGGTTATATAATTAGCATGGTTATACACCTAGCATGGTTATATACCTAGCATAGTTATACACCTAGCATGGTTATACACCTAGCATGGTTAAACACCTAGCATGGTTATATACCTAGCATGGTTATATACCTAGCATGGTTATATACCTAGCATAGTTATACACCTAGCATGGTTATATAATTAGCATGGTTATACACCTAGCATGGTTATATACCTAGCATAGTTATACATCTAGCATGGTTATACACCTAGCATGGTTATATACCTAGCATGGTTATACACCTAGCTAGGTTATACACCTAGCATGGTTATATACCTAGCATAGTTATACACCTAGCATGGTTATACAATTAGCATGGTTATACACCTAGCATGGTTATATACCTAGCATGGTTATATACCTAGCATAGTTATATACCTAGCATGTTTATACAATTAGCATACTTATACACCTAGCATGGTTATATACCTCGCATGGTTATACACCTAGCATGGTTATACACCTAGCATGGTTATACACCTAGCATGGTTATACACCTAGCATGGTTATACACCTGACATGGTTATACACCTAGCATGGTTATATACCTAGCATGGTTATACACCTAGCATGGTTATATACCTAGCATGGTTATATACCTAGCATGGTTATACACCTAGCATGGTTATACACCTAGCATGGTTATACACCTAACATGGTTATACACCTAGCATGGTTATATACCTAGCATGGCTATATACCTAGCATAGTTATACACCTAGCATGGTTATACACCTAGCATGGTTATATACCTAGCATGGTTATACACCTAGCTAGGTTATACACCTAGCATGGTTATATACCTAGCATAGTTATACACCTAGCATGGTTATACAATTAGCATGGTTATACACCTAGCATGGTTATATACCTAGCATAGTTAGACACCTAGCATGGTTATACACCTAGCATGGTTATATACCTAGCATGGTTATATACCTAGCATGGTTATACACCTAGCATGATTATACACCTAGCATGGTTATATACCTAGCATGGTTATATACCTAGCATGGTTATACAATTAGCATGGTTATACACCTAGCATGGTTATATACCTAGCATAGTTATACACCTAGCTTGGTTATACACCTAGCATGGTTATATACCTTGCATGGTTATATACCTAGCATGGTTATATACCTAGCATAGTTATACACCTAGCATGGTTATATACCTAGCATGATTATACACCTAGCATGGTTATATACCTAGCATGGTTATATACCTAGCATGGTTATATACCTAGCATGGTTATATACCTAGCATGGTTATATACCTAGCATGGATATATACCTAGCATGGTTATATACCTAGCATAGTTATACACCTAGCATCGTTATACACCTAGCATGGTTATATACCTAGCATGGTTATATACCTAGCATGGTTATATACCTAGCATGTTTATATACCTAGAATGGTTATACACCTAGCATGGTTATACAATTAGCATGGTTATACACCAAGCATGGTTATATACCTAGCATGGTTATATACCTAGCATGGTTATATACCTAGCATGGTTATACACCTAGCATGGTTATACACCTAGCATGGTTATATACCTAGCATGGTTATATACCTAGCATGGTTATATACCTACCATAGTTATACACCTAGCATGGTTATACAATTATATTGGTTATACACCTAGCATGGTTATATACCTAGCATAGTTATACACCTAGCATCGTTATACACCTAGCATGGTTATATACCTAGCATGGTTATATACCTAGCATGGTTATATACCTAGCATGTTTATATACCTAGAATGGTTATACACCTAGCATGGTTATACAATTAGCATGGTTATACACCAAGCATGGTTATATACCTAGCATGGTTATACACCTAGCATGGTTATATACCTAGCATGGTTATATACCTAGCATGATTATATACAGAGCATGGTTATATACCTAGCATGGTTATACACCTAGCATGGTTATACACCTAGCATGGTTATATACCTAGCATGGTTATATACCTAGCATGGTTATATACCTAGCATAGTTATACACCTAGCATGGTTATACAATTAGCATGGTTATACACCTAGCATGGTTATATACCTAGCATAGTTATACACCTAGCATGGTTATACACCTAGCATGGTTATACACCTAGCATGGTTATATACCTAGCATGGTTATATACCTAGCATGGTTATATACCTAGCATAGTTATACACCTAGCATGGTTATACAATTAGCATGGTTATACACCTAGCATGGTTATATACCTAGCATGGTTATATATACACCTAGCATGGTTATACACCTAGCATGGTTATATACCTAGCATGGTTATATACCTAGCATGGTTATACAATTAGCATGGTTATACACCTAGCATGGTTATATACCTAGCATAGTTATACACCTAGCTTGGCCGATTAAACGCCGTAAGCGCCATATGGCGCGAGACCTTACATCCTTCGCCACACAAAAATATATAAAATGAACCGTTACGAGCTAACAGTCCCGGTTGGGTTCTGCACATGCCTAGTAGACTAGAGAACGTCACAAAAATGATTATTTCCGGTTGATGCATCGTGCAACAAAAATCCTGCGGTTGAACGCCATTTTTTTTGGTCGAGCTTTTTTTTTAAACTGCTCAAAGATGCTCTCCTGTGAGGACGTTATTTCTCAACTTTTAGCCAACGATTCTGGCGATTCTGGCGATTCTGGGTCAGATTCATTTGGGGAAGAAGGTGAAGACATCTATGCATACCGAGGAAACACTCTGGATCCAGTAGCTCTAAGAGAAGAGGCGCGCTTGGATGGACTTCTCGATTGTAAGTTTCTTCTAACCTTAGCGCTTCATAGCCTTTGTTTACCATAGTCAACTGAGAGTGTACTATTGCCAAATACTATCTTATTCTGTCGGTATTCCAAATTCAGACAGGATAGTTATAGGAAAAAAGTTATAGCTAAGAGTGTAGGTTGGAGTTGTTGATGTTGATTTTCATTTGAATTTTCAAATGTTGACCACAAACTTGATATATATATATCTTGTTTTTCCCACCCTCCCCACTACTTTTCCTACAGCATCAGATGATGAGAGTGGAAATGAGGCATCTATGACTCCTTTTGTTACATTGGAGGATGAGGAAGCCTTGCCTGAAGTCTCTACAGGGCGTGGGAACACGACTGGTGCTGGAGTTGTGCGAGGGAGAGGCGGGCGAGGGAGTACTGGCCGAGGGAGAGGCGGGCGAGGGAGTACTGGCCAAGGGGGAAGCAGCTCAAGTGGTAGTGGAGTCGTAAGTGTTGCTAGTGGTCCTCCAAAAGGTACTGGTAGTAGGCGGGCCAGAGGTTATAGGCGTGTGCGAGCATCTGGCACTGGTTCTGTCCGAGCATCTGGCACTGGTTCTGTCCGAGCATCTGGCACTGGTTCTGCCCAAGTATCTGGCACTGGTTCTAGGCTAACTGAGGTCACAGGTAAGTGGGAAATAAAGGAGCCAGCTCCTTTGAAATTGGACTATACAGCAACAGCTGGTCCAACTTCTTCATTGCTTGGTGCATCAAGTACATTTTTAGATGCATTTTACCTTTTTTTTACTCTTGAAGTGTGGGAACTCCTAGTAGCAGAGACGAACAGTTACGTTTCTAGGATGGCTAGTCTCTCCAGGCCATGGGTAGATACTAATATAGAGGAAATGAAAACTTTTGTAGGAATGTTGATAATAATGGGAGTTTCCACACTTCCATACTTAGAATTGTACTGGTCCACTAATCACTCAGATTTGTCTGGATCTTTGGTTCGTAAAGTAATGCCTAGGACTCGGTTTTTGGAGCTAATGCGTTATGTACATGTAAATTCTATTGATGGTTTGTTGGTTACAAAGGGTAACCTGAATTATGATCGGCTTTATAAGGTAAGGAAGTTATTAGATTCGATTACTCCTAAGTTTGAGAGTGAATATACCTTGCATCAAGAGCTTAGTATTGATGAAGCTATGATTCCCTTTCAAGGTAGGCTTGGCTTCAAACAGTATATGAAGGACAAACCAATAAAATGGGGGATAAAAGTGTTTGTCCTTTGTGATGCTAGGATTGGGTACATTTATCGGTTGCAGATTTATACAGGTAAGAACGTGGAAGTAGCTGATAAAACTGGTTTGTGTAGTAGAGTTGTTTTAGATTTGTTAGAAGGATTAGAACATAAGAACTTCCATGTGT
Organism: Cladorhizidae sp. MBARI D1340-BT2; assembly: GCA_028752905.1. NCBI lineage: Eukaryota > Metazoa > Porifera > Demospongiae > Poecilosclerida > Cladorhizidae > Cladorhizidae sp. MBARI D1340-BT2. The sequence goes on from JAQNBH010000099.1 coordinate 105,620, forward strand.
ACATGGACAATTATTATACTAGTCCTAATTTATTTCAAACGCTTACAAGTAAAGGCTTTGGTGCATGTGGTACAGCTAGGTATACTAGGAGGAACTTTCCTCCAGATTTAGTAACAAAAGCTTCGATTAGAAATAGAGGTTATTATGATTATAGGTCTAACGGTGCACTCCTGGCTTTAGTTTGGGTAGATAAACGGTCAATCTACATGATAACTAATATACATCCCGCGGAAATAATTTAGTACCTCCTACTGTAAAAAGGCGCAAAATTGATGGTTCTAGAGAGGATCTGCCATGTCCCCCGTGTTTGCCTGATTATCAGTCATTCATGAGAGGTGTGGACAGAGCAGATCAGAGAATAGGCTACTATAATTTGGGTAGAAAGTCTAGGAGATGGTGGAAAAGGGTTTTTTCGTATTTGATAGAAGCTTGTTTATTGAATTCATTTATTTTGTTTTCTTCTGTCCGAGCTCCAATATCAGTAAGGAAGGGTAATTATCTAGAAGCTAGGATTGTTCTAGCTAAATCTTTGATTGGTTCTTTCTCTTCTCGGCAGCGTGCAGGTCAACGTTGTAGTCAGGCAAATAGTCAGCTAGATCGCCTCAATTTAAAACTAGGTCATTTCCCACAGTGCTGTGCAAAGAAGCGCTGTGTAGTTTGCATTTGTAAAGGTTACAGGCATGAGGCAAGGTCCCAGTGTTGTTTTTGTAAGGTTCCTTTGTGTGGTGGATCAACAGGCCGTGACTGTTTTCGTAAATACCATACCTTGGTGGACTATCAGTAATGTTTATGCACCCCCTGCTCCTTTCTGTGCTTCTCTCTTGTTCCCTGTCCTTCGTCTACTTCTCTCTTGTTCCCTGCCCCTTCGTCTACTTCTCTCGTTCCCTGTCCCTTCGTCTACTTATCTCGTCTCTCCAGTATTCAAGTGTTATTCTTATCCTGGTATCTCATGTTTGTGTAGAATAAAAACATGGTGAAATATCATGCCGGAGACCAAGCAAGCTATACCCAAGACTGAGCAAGTTCTACTCTACCCGTGAGAGCAAGACCGGAGCTCTACCCAAGACACTCCCTTACATAATTGTGTTTTATATTATGGTTTTATTCTAGTATGTGTTAGCATTTTCACTCTCTTATAATTTGTTTTTTGTATTATTATTTGTTAGCATTTTGATGGGGAAAACAACCACTGGCTTTGCATATGGTAGAGGGTTTGTAAATAGATGCTCCATCTTGTGTTGGCATTATAATGTGTGTATAATAGTGTGAAAATATGAAAATATTCACCCCCAAGAAGATGACAAGGTTTTATAATGCTGGTTAGTTCTGCCCAGTTGGTAAGGAAGGCTCGATTTTTTTACAGGAAGTAGAGCTATCATGTGGCTTAATATGAGTTTCATGGGTGGAATCCCTGCAGAACGGAAGATATAAAAATAATAAGTAAAATACCTCGTTAATTCATGAATAATTTGCCCGCGGGTACTAGGAATACGGCGTGTAATCGGTTAACTAGTCGACCGCACACCACTTCTCAGAAAGAGTCCAGTCCACAACTGCCAAGCATTAGCTGATTGAACGTGTTCGTCCCACCTAATTCAGGTATACGGAAGTATACGATGTCATGGTGCACGCGAGAATTGTTCCAGACGAAGAAACAGGGACTACTTTACTTATCAAAGAGTAATGTGTGCCATCAGCAATGTGGTCCACGAGTGCAGACGTTATTCCTGCAGTGTGCAGAGCTGCCACTTGATGTGCATCCAAAGGAGCAAACTGAAGGGTCTGTGGATCTTCGAGTTTATTAGGTTTATTATTGCTGATTCCAAGGAATGTGGCTCACTCCATGTAGGATCGATGTCAGACAAGATCAGCGAGTTGATCACACAAGAGTGCAGTCAGTTATGCTTCCTCTCCAGTGTATGTCTCCTGTACACAAAAAAAAACGATGGCAAGACCACGTTTAGCTCTCAAAGGGCTCCAGGTCACATTCGTTATTTTTGACACCAGTGCAGACAAGGTTCATCTCAACTTGGATCTGTCGGGATTTTCAGATCGGGCCGAATTGGTGAGTGTGTACAATTTTTTTATAGCTTATGTGGAAGAGGTTAGGAATGGAATTGAACAAGGTCAAGTACGTGGCCAGTCTTCAGGGGTTTGTCAAAAAAGATACACAGTGTGTGTATTTGACATCACGATACAGTTGTACGATCCGGAAGTGGCCAGTTCCAAACCCTGGATGAAACTCACCAGAATACACGACACAAAAATCCCTCGCTGTGTCGGTGGGGATCTCTCGGAAACAGTGAATTCCACTTGTTGGATACGGCAAACATCAAACGAGCCTTACCTGGACCTTTGGAGGCGTCACTGATTCTTTCCATGCACACTGTTATATGTGCAGTTAGGGCAATTTACCGACTCAATGTCGCAGCATCTTGCCTTGTGTCTCTGCTGTCCACAAACAACCCCGCTACATATTTGGGCAGCAAACTGGCTGTCAGTTGTGCACATAGCTTGCGTCAACGTTCGTTTGCAGACCGTAATATATACACCTCCATGGGTTTTACGGCTGGCATCTCATCTCAAAAATGTGTCCGGGTTTCTTGCATCCGATGCACCAGTGCTTCTTGCACAAATAGCAGCAATCATGGAGCAGAATAGAACCCGATATGCCAATAATTCCACGTATAAGAGTAATACGACATTTCAGAACGAACCACTCTCAAGATGCTTGTATGCAAATTGAAGTCCTAACACCATTCTCTCTCACATTGCGGTTTAGTAAAACAGAGAAGGTTGAAGAACACAATAAAGTTATCTCACTGGTCAAGGTAATTATGAAAATGACTAGTAGCTACAGAGAAACTATTTCCAATACAATGAGTAATGAAGACTCGGAGTGATATAGAGGCTGAATCAATAATAAATTACAAAAACGATTATTAAGGGGGGAAAACTGCTGTTAAAAAAATGCCCACTTTGTCGAGTAATACCCATGTTTTATTCAGTGTTTATTGGGAGAACTCCTTTACCGTTAAGGTTTGACTTGATCCATATGTCTGGTGGAGTGATCCATTGGAAAGAGGATTAGTTTGTCCAAACATTATTTACTTCTTCAGCTTATGATCACTGAAAAAACTACATTGGCTCAAATTATAGCCATGTGGCGAAACAGAGGCTGGTCTTCATCTTCAGCAGTTCCTGCTAAAGTCAAACATCAGAAAATATATTTGTTCCATGAAATGTGTCCAAAGTTATGTTCATTTCTTCAGCAAGGAACACGATATGCAGTAAAAAAATAAAAAAATATTTTAACCGATTATACGCGGTATTAATTAATTCAATTGTACCGCGTGACGCGGAACCTTTTTCATGTGACCTTAGGGTGTGGCGAGTACCAAACAAAACGTGCTAGATCTTTGTCTTGAGGGCTTTTCAGCCTTAGCGGTATATTGCCTGAAGAGAAAGCGTGTCCTTGGCTACCTGATTACAAAAGAAGTTAGTCTTGCCAGCTTTTGTGCCCGCTGTGGATAACAAATTTCGAGGACCAAAGAGTATAATCGAGCGTTCAGCTAAAGATCGGAGTTCTTTGATTCTTCAGAAACTTTCGATGGCGTGTCCAGTTACACTTGCCCGATGCCTTGGAAGCTCCTGGACAGAAGATGACCCCACGCGCTAGCAATTGACAAAGAAAGGTAAGCTATAAATAATTTTAATATTTGGAACGCGTAGCTGCTAGCTTAGCTAAGTTGAACTCTAGGTATGATACTGAATATTGTACGTGCATCCATAGGTTCTTTGCCTGTCAAGTCCCAATACAATGTCCTGCTAACCTACCATCACCCCCATGGGTGGGCATGAAAAGGAGAGAGCAGTGGAGCTGAAGCAAGAAACCCTAACCCCCTGAACTATGAAGCAACTTGAATTTGCCACTTTATCACAGGTATTACATATCATTTTATATGAATATAATGTAGTACATTGGTACATAGGAGAGAGAAGGTTATATTCCAATAACATGACTATAATTTGTTTTTGTGCCACAATAGGTAGCAGTCGGTGCTCGCAATTCCAGTGTGGCATAGCCATATGCCACATTCCTGGCAGTACCACTGGCTGTCACATCGCTTTTGTTGCTGGTAGCAGTAAGTGCAACGTCCTCGACTGCGCTTCCCAGATGTTGCAGGGTTCTTTATTGGGAAGTGGAGGAAAGGAAGACTCTTGATAATAGAGCCACACCCAGCTCTGCGTCGGCTACAATAACTTCCTATTATCTCCTTGGCCAGCTGAATCCTGAACTTCTTGATCGTAAGTTCACCTCCGCTTCCTGACCATCCTTTGTGTAAAATGAAGGCGTTTGTTATGGCCACATCGATCAGAAAGTAAAATATGTATTTGTAGACCTTTCTGGTTTTCACCCTGCACCTCTGATCTGATCCCCTCTGTCCACGCCTCCCATGTATTTATTGTAGGACTGTATAGCTAAGGGGCAGCTTATTTCCTCTCTGCAGCCATTGTTTGTATGCCGAATGACTGAGGTGACGCTCTTGGGGTCACTGTTGGTGTACATAATCATGACGATTTTTCGGTCCTGCCATGCATTTGCACACACTTTTCCACATTGCGTGGTTAGTGACTGGCCCCTAAAAATGTTTAGAAGTTCATATAATGTGTATCTCATAGTTGTGGTAAATAAAATGCATGAACTGATATTCAACCCCAAAATGTTTGTGACATAACACTAACTTGTGTTTATCTAGTGCAATTTTACCTTTTCTTGAATTTGGCTTTCTTCAGCTCCTCGGGGAAACCACGCCTGTCTTTCCTGGCTGTCCCACATCCATAAATCCCTCTCCTCTCCAAATCAACCAAATTATATTATTCAACATTTGTTCACTAAAATTTCCTTACCTTCCTGCAGGCCTTCAAATTCCTCATCACTTCCATCTGCAAATGGCTCATCCAAGTCCCCATCTCCATCCAATGCCTTCTTGAGGACCTCCTCCAAAGACAAACATTCTCTTTTTGCCATTATAGTTATCCTATTTTTAATATGTATAAGTCATAATTGTTTTCAAGTTTTCTAAAAAAATGTTATAGTAAGTCCTATATAATAAAGGCACTATCATGAACTTACAGTGTTATAGAGCAGTGTCGCAGCAATGGATCCTTCATAAAGAGTAAGACAGCTAGCCGATCGCGCGAATAAAAAGTCTGCTTGGTATGACGCCAATTGGCGTCTACCGCCGTTCAGAGCACGCACGGGCGTGACGCCAATTGGCGTCTATCGCCGTTAATCGGTTAATCGTCTGTACAACAATAACATCAATAAGAAAACACAAAGTATTAAAATTATCAAGTGCAGGATACATATGAAACTGACAATTCCAAGTAATGACAGGGAGACTGCTACGTACAAAAACAACAAAAAAAAAGATAACACAAATTCTAAAGGTACATATGAAACTCACAATTACAAGTAATGACAGGGTGACAAAAATAACAAAAACACAATTAAAATTATAAAGTGCAAGGTACATATGAATCTGACAATTCCCAAGTAATAATTTCGCGACTGCTATGCACAAAAAAGAGAAACAAACAAAAAGTAACATCACGTTAAGGATTAAGCAACAAGTTAACTGAAAGTTAAGTGTATCATGTTAACATGATGAGTTAGTATTTATTATCTTTAAAACCAACTTCAGTTTGAGTGAAATGTATTGAAATGAGAAAAAGTACAAACGAAACCTAGGGAAAATATATCCAGCACTGCTTCAGTTTGGACAGGTAGAAATAAATGAGGACATTAATGTAGACTCAATCGTTGTAGCTGTCAAAAGACATGTCCTCCTCCATCTTCAACATGATGGATAGTGGTCGACAACTTCCACTGGATAAAAGATGGAAGATATATTATCAGTACTTTTCATCCTTCATAGTTCAAGTTGCTTCATTGGCTAGTGATCAGTATCTTCAAGGTATTGTTTGCCACCAGGTATAGCTTCAGAGAGAAGGCTATTATACACTCATTTAATGTCATTGGATGCCTGATCTCAATACAAGCTGATGAATTGCTTAAGCACACCGTCTCATCTTGATGCAAGATGACTTGTGCATCATTCCAGTGAGTTTCAACTTTCTTTAATTTTTCTAATACCAACCTTCCATAGTTCCTGGTAAATAAGCATTTTATCTTCTTTTCTTTTTTTCTTGACGGAACGTAACAATGACATTGTGAGAGGTGAAAATGATGTAGAAATCTTACAACCAAATAATTTATAATAATACTTGCTACACATAAAAACGCACAACAAAATATAAAATACAATAACAGTGTTCACATACATCATAACAAATATACTGGAATATATATATATACACGAGAAAAAACAAGCCAAAATGAAAATAGACAGGGTTTTTTTTTAAACACCTTTTTTCCCCAGAGAAAGAGAACAGTAAAAAGAGAAGACTGCAGCAGCAGCAAGCCTATGTTGTTAGACATTCTTTCTTTGCATATGTATATATTTTTATTATGTTTTTTTTATCACTCCAATGTTATATTCAGTTGGCATTTGCATAACTCCTTATCCCCGACTTCCAGAGATTTGAGAAACACGGCTACAGTTACAAGTAATACTCCTTGATAAAATCCAGGCACAATTGTTCTATCTTGACATTAGATAGCTTGAGGAAAGTTTGTAGCAGTGTAGAATAACTTTGGGCAAGATGTAGAGCAGTGTACAATAATATCAAACAAAAAATAAATTTCAGGAGGGGCAGGGAGGGTATGAATGAATAATGAATTGATGGAATGATTTGTTCGGTCTCATTGTATCTTCTATAGCACTCCATAGACTAACTATTACATTCACACAATCACCATTGCACAGCTCAATACTGTTCATGCAATTATGTCATACAACACACACAAACATCTGGATGCTGTGCACACAACATATGGGGGAGAATTCAGGATGCTGGTCAAGCCAATTCCCAGAAGCCTTACAATTACATAGCATTAGATGCAAAGCACATCCTTTGAGATGCCCACTAAGCGTAGGATAGTCCTTTGAGAGACCATTAACTAAAGCCAAAAAGGCATAAAAATCTTGAAAAATACATCTTCTTACGACCTTGAATTCAATGGGGCCACAACTAATATCAGCACCTAGCAATGAGTGGCAATGATGCCTGTAGCACTGCTGACATTGCACTGCTATCGATGATTAAATGCTCTAAAAGAAGGGTTGCGTTTAGTTATGATCGCATGGACTAGTCCTTGCACTAAGAACACTAGCATCCATTCCTTGCATCTACGTAGTGGATATATGGTTGGAAGAAGTGGTAGAATGTGGGTTAAAGATAGCACACAAGCACATCTCAAAGGTACCATTCCTTTCATCTACGTAGTGGATATATGGTTGGAAGAAGTGGTAGAATGTGGGTTACAGATAGCACACAAGCACATCTCAAAGGTACCAGAGGGTTACAGATAGCACACAATCACATCTCAAAGGTACCAGAGGACCATATGTGAACCTCGTCCAGTTATAGAAAAAACATTTACAGAGCTTTATCTTCAGAAATTGCGAGATTGGAAACGTCGACCATGCAGGTAAGCATTTTATACAATTACACTTTTCTTCATCACGTTCAATGGAACTACAAACACCAACAATCATCGTGGAAATTGCTAACATACTCACTTAATGTGCTACAGGTGAGCAAACCAAACTCTCTTTGCACAGTTTAATCTAAGAAAGGAACATTGGGCCATCGCATCCCATTATGCCTTTAGTGTTGAGGTTACAACCAATGCATGTCTTGCCTTTGGTTGTTGAGTTTATTCATATATTGCCAATGAATGTCTTGACATCAATTGCACAGCGGATTGTGTAGAAGCCTCCATACGACAACAACCAAGCCTACAGAGTGGACGGGCCTCAATTGCATGCATAGCCACGGAGTTTCCAGGCGACAATAGATGCTGGAACTTGTTCAACGATTTTCAGCAGACATCAAAAAAAAGTTTCTGAAGAAAAAACAACACCAGTCAGAGCCAGTCATTCTCCCTGTTCAGTTCCCTGGCATGGTGGCCATTCTTCTGGCTGTGTCATAGAGGCTCTTGACAAACCCTCTTCTTATGTGATGTGGTTGGTGTGAACCATTGTGAAAGTATCTATCACAATGCCTATCACAATGCCTGCCTGCCTGCCTTGCCTGACTGGCACGACACCACTTGACGTGGGTGGAACCGACCCGCCTATTGGGGGGGTGTGTGGTAAAATGCAGCTGCTGCACTTCCACGTGTCTGTGTACTACTGGAGGACTGCAATTGAGGATGGGCCGGATCTAATCTAATCGCCTCAATCTCTCTGGGCCTGGCTGGTCTCCTGATGTGATCTGGTAGTGGATGTGGTGGCGTTTACTACTGCTCCTTGTAACTTGTAACTTGGCTGGATGATTGAGGAGGAGGAAGGAGGGAACAACAAGCCATCATGAATGAGGGAGGAGGAGCTCTCGGTTTTTTTAGTGTTTTTTCGGCTCCCTCCTGTCTCTGTCCGGGCAGCTGCTAAGACAAACAATCTATAAATATTCGGTCACAAGCATCATTTTCAGCCAGCCAGCCAACACAAGCAGTTATCTCTCTTGCTCGACAAGCCCTCCACAAAGCTCCTAGCACGACAGGCCCTCGCTCACTCAACAAACAACAGCTGTGCTCCTACCCCGACAAGCCCAATCATCAACGCTTCTCTCTCTTCCAGCATTGTCGTTAATAATAATCTCAATAAGAAATCTTCCCAAGTGTTTTTTGATGTCCCTTGCTTGACAGAAGTAGCATTCCTGTTGGCTGTTTTTGCATCGACCTTTTGGGTTTTCTGCTAGAATATTTGTTGGAATTTGTTCATGCGGTCTGTTCTTTTTGATTTCTTCCTCTGTCATATTTCTTCTTGATGGAAATTTTTTCAATAAATAGCTAATAATAAATCAGTGACTGTTGAACTAAATTTTATTTTATAATTTAAAATTTTATTACCTTGGTCAGACACGTGGTGCAAAATTGAGGGCGTTGATTTTTCAATTTTGCTCCCACGTGTCTGACCAGTAATAAATTTTTAACGCCTATTCAAAGGAGTTATTGCGTGCTCTAGAGCTTCCTCTAGCCACTCGTACCATTTTCAATTTTTTGGCACTTTGCAACTCGGAGTGGTTTCTGTGGAGGTTGCAGCAATTCAGATTTTTGAGGTCCCTCCGCTTTAGGGTCTAGTAACTTGCCTATAGTTATACCTAATGAAGCATTTTTAGTATCAAAAGAGAGCACACAGAGAGACCTATCTTTTGAGCTATATATCAAGTCCATAGAATCTATGGAGCTCTAAAGTTGTAACCACGGGGGGGGGGGGAATTAAATTTAGCATCGTCCCCCCCTTAAGGGGAGACGAGAGCATTACTTATTCCCTCTGAGTGGCTACCTCTAAGGCTGGGCCTTCCTCTGAAATGTTGGACTGTGAGCCTCAGATGAGCCAGGCAACTTCATATAACCTGGTCTCTACTGATCGGCTTCGAGCCTCATTGAAGAGGTTAGCTTTCTGTGCCTGTGGAGCGCCTTTGGATCTCCATGAAGATCTGTCTTCTAGAAAAGGTCTGGTTTCGAAGATGTCCATCTTTTGTTCTGGTTGCAGCAAAACGGGTATTTTCTCAGATCCTTACTCGAGGAAGGAAACTTCTAGAGTACAAGAGAGATGTGTTCTGGCATCCAAGTTTGTTGGTTTAGGGTGCGACCATCTTCAGATGTTGACATCGATGATGGGTCTGCCTCCTTCTCTAGGTCCTTCTTCTGCTTGGCATAATACAAGGCTTTGTGAGTTGACCGAAAGGAAAGCTGACAATAGTCATTCGCTGGCCTCTGCACATCTTCACAGTGTGCTCGGTGTCGATTCTGACGAGGTTGTTCATATGACTGTCACTTTGGACGGCACCTGGTCCAAACGTGGGCACACAGCTCGCTACGGTGTGGTTGTGGTGATCCTCCTGGAAGACTGGACAAGTGCTTGATACCGAAGTCCTTTCCAAGGGATGTCTGATCTGTTCCGCTCACGAAGGCATGGATAAGGACTCGGAGGGTTACCGTCTGTGGTGGGAAGGCCACGAGGATTCATATAACCGAAATTACATCGGATCCTAGCCTGCCATGGAGACAACTGGAGCGGAGGTTATTTTCTTGCGTTCCATCTCTAAGAAGAAGAATCTCCGCTACACAAAGGTAAGCACATTATATTAAAAAATATATTGTGAGTTTTTATAGATGGCCTTGTTTCTTTCAGGTAATCAGTGATGGTGATACCAAGACTGTATCCAACCTCAATGCCCTAAACCAGGGCTTGGGGCCTTGCGACGACCCTTTACCCACGGTGTGTGTGTGTGTGTGTGTGTGTGCCTCAGTGTGTGCCTCCCCCCCCGTGTAGTGAATGCAGCAGAGAACAAGCAACGTCACAGCAAGATGAATGCGCTGAAGGTCGTCATTGACCCGTAAGCAATGCCCGTACTTCGTTGGCCCCTTCCTTTATTGTTGTTCCTAATGTCCTCCCTCTTCAGTGATCAAATCATGGGCCGGGTATTGCCATCGTCAAGCATGAGTGTGTTGTGTAGGGCATGTTCAGAAGCGTCTCGGAAAACATCTACATCGGCACCTGTCATGAGCAAGATCGAGGACAAGGCTGCTACCCGGAAGCAGCAGGTGCTCGCAAATAAGGCTGCCCGAGATACTACCAGGGCTCTCAAAGCTGCGGCCCTAGAACTGGCAAAAACCTGCATCCCAAAAACCTCATCCAGAATAACTCCAAATTGCTAAGTGCTAAAAATTTGAAATTGGTACGAGTGACTAGAGGAAGCCCTAGTCTATTCAATGACATTTTTCATTAGGCGTTACAATTTTACGTGGTCAAGCATGCGGGTGGAAAATTGAGGGCGTTGATTTTCAACATAATCAATTTTCCATCCACGTGCTTCACCACGTACTACATTTTCACGCCGAATGAAAAAGGTCATTGAATAGAGGCGGGCTTCCTTTAGCCACTGGTACCAATTTTTAGCACTTGGCAATCTGTAGTTATTTTGGATGAGGTTTTTGGGATGCAGGTTTTTGAGTTCCCTCCACTTTTAGGTCTAATAACTTTCCTATAGTTATACCTATGAAACATATTTTAGTATCAAAAGAGAGCTCATAGAGAGACCTATCTATCTTGAGCTATAAATCAAGTCCATACCATAAAGTTTGCAGAATCTACGGAGCTCTAAAGTTGTAACCACAAGTAAAAAATAAAAAAAAAATTTAAATGCCCCCCTTCAATTTTTCAGTTGAATGAAGTGTAGGCCTGGATAAAATCCACCATAACTTGAGACTTGTGCTTCCAAATGTTTTCAAATTTGAAAGACAATTTGTACAGATGTTTAGAAATGATATAAGCACACACAAAAAAGGTCAAATATTGGGGGGAAATGGGCCATACTGGCCTTAAGCGGCAAGGAGCAAACTCTACGACCCTTTCAATGTGTAGGTGGTCTCCAATTTTGTCAATGTTCAAATATTCCAAAGGTCGAAGCATTGCTGTTTATGCCAGAACGACTCAGATCTATGTTATTTGAAGTACTCATTCGATCTCGTACCTCGGGATATACACGTACTTCAATGCCACGTATCAAACCAGAGAAATTCGTCAGATTCAATTCCTGTGCTGATGTACTAACCTCGATGACTACATCCTATCTCGATCCTGTGATACTAATTTGACTGTGTCACAATCAGAGGAAACAAGACTGTGTCACAATCAGAGGAAACAACCCGTAGTGATAAATTACACCTTCTTGGACAGATAGACCCGAGCCGTTTTTCTAGTCGTTATATGATCACGCCCTTTAGGTTTTTGAGATTCTGGCCAAAAATGGCGTCCTTTACGTATTTTCATCACACGACATTTACGTTCGATGTACGATCGTGTATTCATGGATATAAAGAAAACCTCCAAATCTGAATCTATCAGGTTATCATCATTCAATGTCATCACGTCGTATATGATTATCTCGGATCTCAAGGAAACAGAACCGGGTGTGATTTTATAAAAATTAGACTTTGGTACTACACACAGCTTGACGGTTCGACCCCCTGTACTTTATCACTCACTCGTATTTCCGTATCGAAACACTCCAAGATGAAACAATTTATGTTTTTCTTAGCTTCAAAAATTGATGAAGCTTCGTCTGTCAGTAGACGAAGTAGTATAAATATACAAGTACATGGGGCATCTATGGCAGCACTGTTTCTTTTAGATCTCATTGACGCATCCACTGGTATATACTGGCAGGATAGACCTATATCATTTGAAACGACATTGCTAATTGAACAGTTGCCTTGTAACGTTTGTACATTCGATATCTAGTAAGACGATAGTAATAAAATTGATATCTGTGATATCACCCCTCTAAAAATACTACCACAGATGTTGAACATATTGCAAGTACGAAACGCAGATGTCAATACCGACAAGGAACAAAATTGATTTTTTGGGTGTATCCCAAAAATGTCTCGTGTTATTTTCTGTAATATCGGAGAAGCACAATTGACATTAAATAGTTCAAAATGTGGACATTCCAAATTTTCCCAGAGAGCTGTTTTAGTGTAACGGTACACGTGGTGCTTGACAAAGAAGACAATGTCTCTATCACCAAATTGGGAGAGGAAGTCAGTTGTTTGTGGTTCGGGATGTTTGGACTGCCACCAAGTAAAACAAAACCTGCTGAGAATTGGTCATGTCCAAGAGTCCAACAATGATACCACCCAAACTGTGTCGGGTTTCGACAATATTGTCTTGTTATCGGAGTCAGAAAAAAAAGCGTATTATATTGACAATAAAGAATCAGTTAGAAAATCTTTCTGATCGTCTAACACGGATTCTGATAGATATTCTGTCATGTTGTTATCGTCTTCAAAGTCGAAGTTTTTCATACGTGGCATTATCTGCATCAATATACATATATACACGTTTGTATGTTTGTAGAATCTAATTGCATCAATTCCATGTATATATGTATATTGATGCAATTAGATTCTACAAACATACAGATTTTATATTTTAACAATTAATACACGTGAACTAAGATATGAGAATGGGCCAATGTTCACACAGAACAAGTGACATTTTTAAATATACTATCGGATATAATTGACAATAACAGAGATACGGGTCACAGTCAAATTGTACACATTCTTCTGCACAGAGACTAAAATAGAACTAAGATTGCCTACCAAACAGTCAGTTTTTCATCCTTTTTGGCAAATTCTATACGAACGGAACAGTTGATTTAAGATGTTTAACAAATTTGATCTTGAATTCTTCATTAGTCAAAAGACGGTAAATCGGATAGATATTCTGCTCATTGGTTGGTTCTTAGCAATGGCTTTTAACAATGTTGGTGGTGTCTGTGGTCTGAATTTCAGTACTGCAAAAATCCTGACAAGTTGTACTAGAAATCAATTACTAGCCCATATACATCAGATGTCTACTACAGGTGGATCCAACGGGTATGGAACCAATTCTTCTATTAGTGTTATGACATAGTTTGGGTACTTGTGCGGTACAGATGTTTTTTCTAGGACAATGAAAATGTTATGGTCTCGTCCAGATTCGATGCAAATTTTCCAAAATAGTAAACCAATTCGTAAATGCCAATCTGAATATAACACCGGAAGATGATCCGGCTATGCTCTTATCGGCACAGAGAATGATGACCGGTACCAACCCGATCATACCAGACCAGCTCTTTTGTAGTTTGTTTAAGTGGCCCATAAGGTACACCGGGCAAACTGTGACGCAAATACAACAGGTGTACAATGGCTTCTCACAGGCTCCATTGGGTCATGGAGTCGATAGTGACGAGGACCATTTGCGAGCATACGTTGGTCAATTGTCAACTATGGCTAATGGTCACAACATACCCGCTCTGGGGCCTGGAACCATTTTAGAGTTACGCGTACAAGCGTACCAAAATCTTACGAACAACCCTCAGTTTCTGCAATTAGCAGTACGTGCAGTAGCACCAAACCAAGAATTGGTCTCATTGACCAGTGTTAACAATAATCGTGGGTGTTTCAACAACTCGTCGGGTTTAGGATATACCTTTGGGGCAGGAGGTGCCAACAACCTGAGACAGAAAAGCATGGGTAACACAGGATTTGGGACAAACAGTACGAATCCTACTATGGGATTTGGTGCAGGTCACACAGGGCTTGGTATGAATAATATGAATCCTAACACAGGATTCGGAATCCACAACCCGACTTCTAACATGGGTTTTGGTATGAATAATATGAATCCTAACACAGGATTCGGAATCCACAACCCGACTTCTAACATGGGTTTTGGTATGAATAATATGAATCCTAACACAGGATTCGGAATACACAACCCGACTTCTAACATGGGTTTTGGTATGAATAATATGAATCCTAACACAGGATTCGGAATCCACAACCCGACTTCTAACATGGGTTTTGGTATGAATAATATGAATCCTAACACAGGATTCGGAATCCACAACCCGACTTCTAACATGGGTTTTGGTATGAATAATATGAATCCTAATACAGGATTTGGAATGAATAATATGAGTCCTAATACAGGATTTGGTATGAATAGTATAAATCCTAATACAGGATTTGGAATGAATAATATGAGTCCTAATACAGGATTTGGAATGAATAACACGACTCCCAAGATAGGACTATAGTGCTTGCCAGCATCAACGTCCCCAAATCATTTTTTACATAATGGTGCATAAGTCAATATAGGAATGTATGAACGCTCTGAAATTTGGTCAGCGGATAGAGCAAACCTTGGCACATACAGTCATGCAAACATTTTCTGCATAGTGTTAACCACAAGGAAATAACAAAATGTTTGCGGGGTATACCTCTAAATCACTCTTTTAGACATTCAGAGGAGGCTATAGATGGGAAATTCCCCATACTTCCCACATAGTCAACACTCACAAGTGTTGACCAAGTGTTTTGAGTGCAATTTTGATAATTAATTTTTTTAATGAGATAATGAACAGTTCAAAAAAATGATGCTTCCCACTTCAAATAGATATTCAGCCTTCATAGTTTATGTTAAATTTCCATATTTTATACATGTTAAATGCACAGATAAAATGCAACAAAATGTTTTGATTGGAATTTTGATCGAGTTAATATTTTCAGAGTTATAGATGATTAAAGTTCGGAGGGTGGGCAAAAGTTAGAAAGTTTCATTGAATACCCGACGGTGCGACTTGTACAGTTTAATGGCTCCTTCGACCTCCTTTCCTGCTCGTTTCCCTTCTAAATACGCCTTCTCATAGTCCCTAATCTTTCTAAAGTATTTTCTGATAAGTTCAAGTGAAACTGAGTCGAGTGCGGGATTTATGATCTCCTTGAGTCCCGAATAAGAATAGTTCGTGTATGCACGACAGTACCGCTTTGACTGACCCCAAACTCGCTCGATAGGATTAAGTTCACAGTGAAACTTTGGCAGGAACATACACTTCATACCCTTACTGCGAACATAGTTTTCCACTTGAGTTTTCTCGGTCCGGAAATCTTCGTGAAAGCTAATTATTTCCCTCAGCTCATCAGCTTTCAAGTGGCTAAGGTTTAATAGCCCTCTCTCCTTCAAGACTGTCCTTAGTCCCTTTGCAGATCCATCTGGATGGACCATGGACTGTAGTGCACCTCCCCAAACTGTGTCCCGAACTCGCCGTGCCCCTCCATCCTTAACAAGAAGGTTTCTTGCAATCAGTGCCTGTTCACCATACTTCTTGTGACAGCTGCTTTGGTCAAAAATAAACAGTACTGTATTCGTGCTCGGAGGATATTTGAAGAGGGCGATATCACATGCCGTTTCCATTTGCCCCATGAAGCGATCACCCGTCCAATAACCCTGCCGCTCAGCACCATACTCGAGAAAAACTCTTGCTGTCTTCTCGATCCCACGGTGGATTCTTTGAGCATTCTTGTGCTGTTCAGGAGTGAGCCTGAGATAGCCTTCATGCTCATCCACAAAATCTGACACCATAATGCCGCTACCTTTAGTCTTGGGTAATATCGCTGGCCGGTCTTCCTCTCCCCACATCCATGTTTGCCCTTCATTGCAGTTGTAGATACTCTCATCATGGTAGAGTACTGTAAGGGCTTTCTTGTCCTCATCCTCCTCCTGCAGTACTCTGGGTACTTCGTCGCTACACTGTGGTGGGGGCTTGTGCAATTGGTAGAGGCACTCCAACTCTTCCAGATACTCCTATATATGATTACAGTTATATATATTATATTTGTATAATACAGTTATGTAATATAATATTATACCTTTCGATGTTTGACAACATCCTCCCTTTCATGCCCGTCAATGTACACTCCCTTTTTGTGGCTGACGGGCTTAAACCCAAGATGGTGGAGCCAGCGCATGGAAGTTCTCAAGGAAATGCTCCTGGGGAAGTTTGGTGGTAAGTGACTTGATGGTAGAAGATCCTCATTCACCCAAGCACAGAACATTTGAGCCGTCATATTGGGCTTCCCACGAGAGAAGGCATTCTTCCGGACCCACTCAGCTGCTGTGTGATTCATCTGTAAAGATAAATATATATATATAGTGAGATCAATAATATTATTATTATCACACAAGCTAACCTCCTCATTCTGATAGACGGTTGTCCTTTTATACTTCCCCTGTTTGGTGGAACTGAGCTCTCCATCGTTGTCAAAGAAGTCATTCCTGTGCTTCCTCACCGTCTTCTCGTTCCAACCAACAATGGAGCCAGCTTCCAGAGCAGCATCCTTCACTGACATGTTTTGCCTCTTCTTAAAGCTCTCCATAAGCAAAACAGCGAACATCCTGCGATAGTACGAAGGAAGAGCCACCATGAAGTCATCAAAAATAGTCTGTGCCTGCTCTTCATCAAAATCTTCCACGGCTTCGAGCTCTGGCATACTGTCAGACTCGCTCTCCATAACGCCATCTAATGGAGAAGAATGAGTCTCTGGAACAGCAGGTACACTTGTAGGTCCTGGCTGTTGAGAAGTAGAAGATGGACGAGTACCTTCGCTAATCGCGATCGCTACACTGTGCATTTTAACTTTCTTAGCTCTAGCATCCGAAAGCTTGCTAGCAATCAGACCTTTTTTTGACCAAGGCTTCTTAGCAGACATCCGTGGAACGTTCTTACGACAAAGAAAGAGCCGACAATAAAAGAGCTGACAATAAACAGACTTCGCAAGAAATGAACTCGCAAACTATTCTGAACGCGTGCTACGCAATGCGGTCATACGTTTCCATGGCAACGAGTCATAATAGGCCCTTTGATTGGTCAATTTTTATATTAGACTTTCAAGATCTGAAAAATTAGTATGTAGAGCAGTTTTTCATGTAGATTCCAAAATTAATATTATTTTCATGATATTTCCAACAACAAAAAAGTTATTTACATTTCAATTTGGGGACGTTCATGCTGGCAGGCACTATAGGAGTCAATAGCTATGGTTTCAATAGCGCGTATGGCGCTAATAATATAAGTCCAAATTTTAATTTAAACCCCGCCTTGCAACAGTCTAGGGCAAGATCCGGATTCATGTAAAAAAAATTAATGTAACCAATGCTTGTCTATCATTCCTCGGAAAACCTTATCTGACAGAACATCAATCATCTCCTTGTTTTTTTTTTTTTGCATATGATGGTATCATACGGAAAACTACGGAGTTCTATGCAAGCTCTGATAAGAGTGCATGTTAGCCTTTAAAACAAATTTAGAAATGGCATTTCCTGATCGTATCCAGTCCTTGATTTTGGGTATTTTTTTTTACCCATTCGGACATCGCCAATATTATGATCAGATGTTTCATACTTTTCTCCATTTTTTGTATCACATCTATAGTTGCCTCGTACGTTGTCCACTCAAAAACAGGGTTGAACCCATAGATTCCTCCGCCAAACGTAGTCCACGTCAATATCGATGGCAACAAACCAAAATAACGATCGGTATCATAAAAAGGACTAGTTGGAATGGTCCCATCAATCACATTGAGTGGTGAGCTAAAACATTCGAAACAATCCATGTCCAGTGAATGGATGGCTCTACTGGTAGTAGAGCCATCCATTCCACACCATAACCTACCCAGCAACTTATTAAACTTCCTGCCTGGATCATTGGGTAAACAAACTAAAAGCGATCAGTTTACTTTTACCTCAGTCAGCTACAAAGTGCGCATGTTTGATCTTGACTAGCTGGACTGTCAAGAGTATCGATGATTGGAACTGTCCCTCATTTAGGTAGGTACTCTCCCCAATGCTAGATTAATATTAGCTAGACTAATATAAATATATATTCTTCCAAGTCATAGTTTTCTGTACTTGTGTCATTTACAGTCCCCCCCCCGACAGTGAAGCTGGCAACGAAGTGAGCCCGGAAACTAATATTACATTACTTGGTGTCGCTATATGAACCTAATCTTTCTCTTCCATCTTTCTCTCTCTCTAATTTCTTTCTTCCATCTGTCTCTAATCTCTTCCATCTGTACACTTTTTTTCCTTGCAGAACTATGATTTTGTGTTTCATATTAATATAAAGGAATGGTCTGTTAACTCTTCGCGGGAGCTAAGACTGCCTTATAATAAGACAAGTTAGTATTCACACCCCGAGTTAAAAAATTATAAATTAATAATAATAATAATAATAATAATAATAATAATAATAATAATAATAATAATAATAATAATAATAATAATAATAATAATAATAATAATAATAATAGTAATAATAATAGTAATAATAATAATAATAGTAATAGTAATAGTAATAGTAATAATAATAATAATAATAATAATAATAATAATAATAATAATAATATCTAATTTGACAGAGGAGGTTGAAATTCAAGGAGTTGCATAGTTACCAATATCAGCTACATCATACACATATTTGCTGTTCACTTTCTGGAATTGTAAATTCTCTCTTCTTCATTATCTTCTTCTTGCAGCAGACCCATACATTGCGGCTGAGAGGTTCATTATAACTAACCGCCTTCCAGCCTACCACTTGAACCGAGTGGCGGAATTCATTATCAATAATGGTGGTGGAGAAGGCTGGGGAATGCGGACCACTGGTGAGCACAGGATAGCTTCAGTAAATAGATGTTCAATATTGCTCCTTTAAATATATTAACAGGTCAACAAACTAAAAACTAAAATCAAGCAGTGACTTTTTTTTTTACCTATCAGCTATTTTCCTTCATTTGTCTTGTGGGCTGGGCTGTCTGTTGCTGTTGTTGCCACTCCTTGGGGCTGGATATATCTGGTTGATTATTCCTCTGTTCAACACTTCCTTTTGGATAACAGTAGCATAAATGGTAGGACATTATGAGACAATAAAAATAACGGTAACAGTAATGAAATGTCCTACTGTGGTGATTGGCAAGTGAATGGCTTGAAATTATAGGAGGTGGGGCCACGATGAATCCATTGGGGATATGTTTCATTCATTTTCTTTTGGATGTTGTTGCTGCTTGAGAGATCGGCATTCTCCTTGAAGGTACTCCATCATTCCATTGGTTATCTCTTTGATGACTAGCAGGGAGGGGCTCCTCTTGTTTGTACAACGTTTGCTGATTTAAATCTAGTACAGACGGCATACAACTGGACCGGCTTTGGATGGCGCAGTTTGATGCATGCATGGTGTCTTGTTTAGGCATCTTGACAGCCACTAGAACTCGCTACTGGGAATCACCTTGCTTCTCCTCTCTTTCTGTCCCATGTGCATAGAAAACACAATAAAATCATGTCAATAAAAATAATGTCAAGGGAGAGTGCAGCTTCTGTAGCCCACATACTTCCAGCTATCTTAAAGTCTATGCCGAGAAGGTGAAGAATAATCGTTGGAAATGGCCATGATGAATCCATTGGGGATGTGCCTGCTTGGTTGGTTCGCTTCACTATGAGTGCAAATAGGGTTTCAGATTTAGTGGCAACATATGGGCACACTTCCGGATACACACCGGAGAAAACCATACATGTGTGAGCACTGTGACAAGAGTCAGTCGGGATAGGAGAGACTGGTGTATCTCCAGTGAGAAAATTACAGCAGTATTGAAACTGACATGAGGAGGCAACAATTGATCCATTTCTATTTGTCGGAGAAACAAATGATCGAAGTGAGTGGGTAGTACACAGCATTGTTAACTTTCACTAAGATAACCCAAGCCGCTCCACCCCCCCCCCCCCCCCCCCCCATGCCTTTACTGGAAAGATAGCATGTATTTATTGCCCATATTTATTGCCCATATGGTACAGTACTTTTGGTCAGAATATTTGTTTTTCCTTTTTATTCATATTTCTCTACTTCTATTGCACCAGCAATTTTTCTAATAATATTTCACCATCACACAATCCCCATGCTACCCAATCATACACAATATATCACTCCAACCTATCATTTTTCATTTCTTTTCATATGTTCTATATCATATACTAACACATTTACACATTCTGTAATTTTTCTAACAGGCACTAATTAAACACCACACACATCAGAACACCCTCACTGCATATACACCGCACCCACTTCCTTGCTAGAGCACATGTCATGCTTAAAGGCACTGAAGAAGGACTCCCAAAGTCTGAAATATATTTGCCAGTAAAAATCATTTGTGAGTTCGTAGTTTTAGTTTAGTTCTTATCTAATTAACTAAAGCTAAGTTACTTCTACCTCTACATAAGACAGCATAATGTCTAGATGTTATTACAATGATCCACCTGCGAGGTCCACAAAAAGCCAAACCATGACCCCCGCTCCCCGGGCTGCAGTCGGGAACCATAGCCCCCTGGGGCAATCAGCACTAGCCCTAACCATCCCCGAGCAGGGCCATGGGACCAACAGTGGTCCCACCAGAGGAGCGAGCAGTGGGACAACAGCAGCTGGATCTCTCTGGTGATCAACCACTCATCCCTATGGAGCTGGAGAGCTCACCCTCACCAGCTCCATCAGAGGCTCTTTGAACATGCCAGGACACTTGGTGTTGATATATTAGTTTCGTATGAACATATCCCCGTACCTGCTCCCGCCTGCCTATGTGTTGCTTTATGCAGGTACTGAAGTTATTTCAGTTAGTGTAAATGTAGTACTTAGTACCAGGTGCTTGTTTTCCGCTTTTTCAGAGGCAAGGAAATACTTCACACGTACAACCTCGAAAAGAAAGAGTGGCAGGAGCCACAAATGAAGATAAACATCACCTGGGAATGAGCAAACATATGGGCAAAATATATGCGCTGCAGTCTTTTCATTTCGTTACTTTACCTTATGAAATTTCACCAAGCTGTAAAAGAGTGTGGCATCTTTGGCATATGTTGAATGCAAGGACCGTATGATCTATTAATTTTAAGACCACTATAATGTAAGTTTTATTTCAATATCCACACAGGTCTCAACTACCTCATAGATGAAGATGTTAGCATTGGCAAAGCATTGGCAAGGGAGCAAACTGCACCATTAGCCTTCTCCACCATGTCCTCAGCAACCACCGTTTAGGAGAGATCAACCTCAACCTGCATGCAGACTATTGCTCAGGCCAAAATAAGAATCGCTTTGTAATGTAATACCTAGCATGGCGTGTTCTGGCTGGACTAAACAAAAACATCGAGATCTCGTTCATGCTTGTTGGACACACGAAATTTGCCCCTGACTGGTGTATTGGCCTGCTGAAGCACAAGTTCAGACGGACAAAGGTCGGGTGCTTGGATGACATTGTCAGTGTTGTGAACAGATCTGCAGTAGTTAACCACGCCCAGTCTAAGAATAGACAACGTCAAAGATAGCTAACCAACTGTCTAAACTCTTTATAACTATAATATCAACTAGTCGACCGCACACCGCTTCTCAGAAAGAGTCCAGTCCACCTCCACAACTGCCAAGAATCAGCTGATATAACGTGTTCGTCCCACCTAATTCAGCTATACGGAAGTATACGACGTCACGGTGCACGAGGGAATTGTTCCAGACGAAGAAACAGGGACTACTTTACCATCAAAGAGTAATGGGTGCCATCAGCAATGTGGTCCACGAGTGCAGATGTTGTCCTGCAGTGTGCAAAGCTGCCACTTGATGTGCATCCAAAGTTGCAAACTGAAGGGTCTGTGGATCTTCGAGTTTCATAGGTTTATTATTGCTGATTCCAAGGAATGTGGCTCATTCCATGTTGGATCGATGTCAGACAAGATCAGCGAGTTCATCACAAGAGTGCAGTCAGTTATGCTTCCTCTCCAGTGTATGTCTCCTGTACACCAAAAAAACATGGCAAGACCACATTTTGCTCTCAAAGGGCTCCAGGTCACAGTCGTTATTTTTGACAACAGTGCAGACAAGGTTCATCTCAACTTGGATCTGTCGGGATTTTCAGATCGGGCCGAATTGGTGAGTGTGTACAATTTTTTTAAGCTTATGTGGAAGAGGTTCAAGGAATGGAATTGGACAAGGTGAAGTACGTGGCCGGTCTTCAGGGGTTTGTCAAAAAAGATACACAGTGTGTGTATTTGACATCACGATACAGTTGTACAATCCGGAAGTGGCCAGTTCCAAACCCCTAACCAGAATACATGACACCAAATAAAACCTCGCTGTGTCGGTAGGGATCTCTCCTTTGAAATGTACCAATACAAAGAAAACAGTGAATTCCACTTGTTGGATACGGGAAACATCAAACGAGCCTTTCCTGGACCTTTGGAGGCGTCACTGATTCTTTCCATGCACACTGTTATATGGACCCCTGGCCACAAAATAGGCAATTTATAAAATGTTGAAAATAAAATAAAATGCCACTCCGTCTCCGTGTTCTGTTTGCCTTCGGGAGATGCGCCTCACCAACGAAGGCGTTGTGAAAATGCATGGACCAACTATCAATATATGTCAAGGTTCTGGCAAGGCTAACTATCTGATTGAGTGATCGAGTAGGAAGGAGGGAACAACAAGGCATCATGAATGAGGGAGGAGGGGCTCTCGATTTTTGGGTCAGCTGCCAAGACAAGGGATTTATACTGGAAGTTATTATTATTCATTATTCGGTTTATTTCTGCAGTTTTGGGAGCGGGACTAAACAAGGCAAGTCTCTCCATTGTAAAGCAGTTTCTTGTTTAATGGATAAGCAATTTCTTGTTTGTCTGTTTATATTATTTATTCTTGTAATCATCGTGGGTTTGCTTTCCATTTTAATAGTGAAAGCCTTTTTGAAGATTTCTTCACGTTTGAACAATCTACCACCAACACCTTCCTTCTCCAAGAAGTAAAGCAACCCGAATTTTAGTAAGAGACAATGAAAGCTGAACTTATTTTTGTGTTAGATTTAATTTTACTGTTGTTGTTTATTAATTTTATTTTTGTATTGATTTTATATAGTCATGTTTTAACCTACAGACGAGAAATTAGTGACTGTGTGCGTGTCTGGAAAACACGGAAAATGTTTGCTATGTTTCAAAGGCATTCTTGTGGGTGAAGATGATGATACCGACAATTATCTATTTGAAGGCATTTTGTTGTATTTTGCAAATAACAAATCAAATAAAAAATCGACAAAGATCATTTGGGAATCTCACTTGGTTCTTACTGCCAAATTCAGAGAATGGCCAGATCTAAAAGACATTGATACAATCACCGAACAAGATGAAACCAGAGGTCCATTCAATAGGTACATGCAGTGCAGGCAAAACAGGAGCGATCTCGAATCAGAACATGGAATTTATGTTGCTGCATCTGGAAAATTGCCCAGCATCTCACCGCTGGCTAAAGTCATTGCAGGCCTGTTCCTGCACACTGCTGACGACATACAGAAACAAATATCACCGTGCCGTCTAAGAGACAGAGGGTAGACGACGACGGACAAGAAGAAGCAATGGACTAATACCTCAAACTGAAAATGGACTAAGACTTCAAACTGAAAAACATAACTGTTTATGATACGCATAGAGGTAGTAGTAGACTTGCATTTTAAAACATTTAAATGTGTTTTTTATGTATGTCAAAAAATGGATCAAGCATGTCTTCGAATCTTACACACGAGCACTTATGATTGTTATAGCGTCCTCCATCAAGAATGTACACACTTTGTTCTTTTCCTTCCTCTTTTGGCACTTCCCTCGTCAGCGAGAAGCTAACTGCTTTTCCATTCAACAAATCTGGGGAGGTAAACCAGCAGGTTTTTGCCTGTGGTATTGTTGGCTGGTGGTGAAGAAGACATGGTTTATTTGTTTGTTATAATTCAAAAACTGAACTTATGACAACTAGGCTGTCTGACTGCTGACTGCTGAATAAATAGTAAATATCAACAGGAAATGGGAGGAGCATACAAATCAATATAAAAAACATTTTTTAGTTTTTTTTAACAGAAACGATGGCAAATATCATTTTGGACAAACGATGTTATTTGGTCTGTGACTGTCCTGCTTTTTTCCCTTCTTGCGTGTATATGCCGTATGATTTGGATTAAACCTAGCAATTTCGGAATTGATCCGAATGCTGAAATGGACGTTGAAAAATATTCTGACGACGACATGTCCCATGTGCTTGTCTTGGGTGGAAAGCATACTCCTGCAGCCGTGGCAGCTGTTGACGTACTGAGCATTGCAAGTACTATGATGCCTCCTGAGAAGAACGAGCAGACCGTCAAGCAAATTGCAACCACTGTGTCTAGCCAAGAACTGACAACAAAAGGAGGTGAAATTTACAATTCTGCACTTTCAATTCTCAGCGAAGGAAGCAAAAATAATAAAGACCAAATGAAAATGCAACCATTGCATTTTCAGGAAAGTGGCAACGACATAAAAGAAACTGGGGCAAAGATAGCATCCATTTTTGCAGAATGCAAAAACGTGACTATAGATGCAGACGAAGCCGAACTGGCAGCAGCAGGATTCAGAAATCTGCATGAAGATAGTACTGGAATGCATCCCCATGAAAATCCCTACGACGTGGATGACATTATGTCTGACATTTACATGGGACCCAGAGAACAGTTGTTGCGAGCGGGTGGAGTGATTTCAAAACCACCTATTTGTGGAACTCAAACAAAACACCAAACCAGCAATCGTTGGTAATTTTGGGGCACACAGAGAAATCATGAAGCAATCGGGAATCACGGGTGTGTATGCAGGTTATTTGGGGGAAGACGAGCCAGTCGCAGTGTCCCCTTCGACAGAATTTCTCGATGACGAAAAAATACTAAAAAAACTAAACAAACCAGAACACAAGAAAAGTACCATTAGCAAAATAACAGGAATTGTTGACAGTGTCTCAGGAGTGTTAGGCCCACTTGTGTCGATTGCATCTATTTTTGCATAAGAAATAAAATATATTATTGATTGAACCATCGTCATTGTGAAAGACAGACAATAAATTATAATAAATTTTTTTAGGGAAATGGTAACATAGAACCAGGTGTCACTGGAACATGATAGTTTTCTATAATGGAAGAAGAATGTTTTTTTGTAAATTCTTCTTCATGGTCTATTATTCTTCCAGCAAGAAGAGGGGGTACGTCATCGATACAGTGCTTTTTCCTCAAGTAATATCTTGGATCTAATTTCCAAAGACCTTGACCCCCTGAATGCAATGACAAGAACTGTAAAGAAAAAAAAACTATGACGTTCCTTTACCAACTATACAGGATTCAGGATTCAGGATGAACTTTTCTGTTCAAAACTCTCAGAAATTGGACAGGAACGAAGGTGAGAACTCTAATTATATTTTTAATTTATTTATTGTGTAATGCATTATTGGTTGATACATTTCTATAGTAACTATATCGTAAAATAGTAAAAGAAATAAAAACATGAAAGAAATAAACAATAAATAATACTTAATGTAAGTCTCACCTTCGTTCCTGTCCAATTTCTGAGAGTTTTGAACAGAAAAGTTCATCCTGAATCCTGAATCCTGTATAGTTGGTAAAGGAACTCATAGTTTTTTTTTCTTTACAGTTCTTGTCATTGCATTCAGGGGGTCAAGGTCTTTGGAAATTAGATCCAAGATCAAGGGTAAATAAAATAGTTACGAAATTGAATGTTTGTTTTAAAGTGAACAATTATGAAATCCATGTTAAATACAGTAGTAGATGATGAATGTTAAAATATAGGTAACCAACCCCCCAGTTAAAAATGCACAAGGAGTAGGTCAACCAGAATGCAGGTAAAAAAATGTAAGATGAAGTTAAACTGACTGACTACTCATGTTAGAATGAAGTTTAAATTCGAGAAGGAAGAGTGGCAAGAAGATTGTCTGTCTATGGGCTGTTTGCTGTCCTGTCGGGCGGGCATGCCTGCTGTGTTAGAGTTTGTGTGTCGAAGGGTGTGTTGATTGGTTTAGAGTGGCAGTTTTTAATTGGCACCTTTTCGTTAATTGATTTTAAAATCACCTCGGTCTAATTTTTGGTCGAATGTGTTTTTTTTTGTTTTTTTCTCCCTCTTGCATGCCTGTCCTGTTTCCTGATTCAGGAATCAGGAAACAGGAGGGCGACGATGCATGTGCTCCAACTTCGACGTGTTTTCCCCCCTTCCACTGTTGGGGTGTGTGTGTGTGTGTTTTTTTGTGTGACCGAGAGAATAAGAATGGCCGGGTGTTTTTTCTGTGTGTTTGTCTGTCAGACTGCTGTGTACACACACACACTACTACTACTACTAACTAGACTAAATTTGAGGAGGTGCCTGTATCTATCTAATCTGATCTATCTCTTTAACCTCTGGGGAGGGGGGAGGTACTTGGCCTGCCTGCCCTGCCTGCCTGCCTGCCTGCCTGCCTGCCTAGCTCGGCTGGTTGGTCTCCTGTGATGTGTGGGAATGTGGTAGTTTTTTGGGGTTTTATTTGTGTGTGTGTGTGTGGGGGGGGGGGGGGGGGGGGGGGGGGGTTTTACTACACAAACTTACTTGTGATTCTGATTGATGATCAGAGTAGGAAGGAGGGAACAACAAGGCATCATGAATGGGGGGAGGAGGAGCTCTCGATGTTTCCACCTCTTTTTCCCTCATTTTCCGGCTCCCTTTTGTCTCCTGTAAAACACCCACAAGACAACCCTCTCACCATCCACCCGCTGCCAAGACAAACTATAAATATTCCGTCACAAGCATCATTTTCAGCCAGCGAGCCAACAAACAACACACACAAGCAGCAGTTATCTTCTATTTTACTATTTTACTCGACAAGCTCTCTCTCCTCAACCTGCTGTGCTCCTCTACCATTCCGACAAGCCCAATCAACCTGCTGTGCTCCTCCTACCATTCCGACAGCCCAATCAATATTCAAACGTTCTCTCACTCGCCTCCAGCATCGTAAGAGAGTAATCTGTTTTTCGTGAATGTATATTTGTTGTTGGAACTCAAAGGTAGTTAAAATATCCTGCTCTTGTTGAAGGATTCTTAGAAAGTAGAAACCTAGCAAGCATCAATACTGCAACCAAACGCAGTGTTGTTGCTGTAGTTGGTGCTGTTGTTGTGTTAGAAAATCATTAAGAACAGGCTAAAATATACTTCAAGATTTCTTAATTGGCTGCCGAGATGCTGTAACACAAATATCTGTAGAACTGCTCCTCTATAAAATATAATAATACAACGATAATAATTGAATAAAAACAACATTCTTGTTATTACTTCATGTTTCTTCTTCCTGTTGGCATTCTTTTTCTGGGCTTTGGTCAGAGGAGACTATCACTAGTCAACGTCTCAAAATAATACTAATCTTTAATAATAAATTTTAATAATAAATAACTAAAAATAAATCAGTGACTGTTGAACCTAATGTGTTATTAGGATAAAATAACTATAGACTGCCATTGGTCTTGGAGATATCCCGGTGACTAATATAATAAATATTCTTTTCAAGTCGTAGTCGTTTTCTTTTTTTTCTTCTTTTTTTGGATGTGTACACATTCTCAGTGATATAGTGATGATGGGAGGCGAGTAGCGGACTGGAAGAATAGGACTCTCGTTGTTGTTAGTTGGTCTTCTCACAGCCACTCCAGCCTAGACCAGTGCAGCAGCTAGAGCTGCAGCTGAGGCACTCCAGCGCCGTGTTGAAGGGGAATTACATATACAAGGTGGCCAACCAAAGTTCTTGTGTTTTGTTTGTGATTGTATAGTTAGACATTTCAAAGGCTACATGTATCAAGGTACACTTTTAAGGCTACCAACGTTTTCTCTGGATAATACTTCTTGCTTTTGAATAATAATAGCATAAAAGGTAGGTATGTGGACAATAAAAAATAAATGAAACGTCCTCTATGGTGATTCGCAAGTGAAAGGCTTGAAATTATAAATGGATGTGGCGTCATGATAACCCATTGGGTATGTGTTTCACGCATCTGCTTTTGGGTGTCCAAGTAGTCGTATTCTGGTGTTGGCTTCTCTGGGTTTTGGTCCTCAACTGCTATCTGCTTATAGGTGAATCCTGTCTTTGCTACTTTATAATATTAAAAAATCTTCCCAATTCAATAGTTTCTTTAGTTACAAATAATAAGCCTGCCTGACTGCTTTTCTGACAGTCAGGTTCTTCAGTGGAAGCCTCCAAGAGCCATTTTTGCTTAGATTGATTCTCTTCGCGTTCTTTCTGTTGTTGTCAACTCTTTTCAATCAAGAGCCTGAACATCTGTTTTCTTTGAAGTGCATCTTACTGCGTGCGTATAATGAGCAGCATAATGATGACAGTAATAAATAATCTTTAATAATTTCAATAACAGATATCTATTCCAAGTCTTTACCTACTAATAATAGTCAGCCTCTGAATATATAACAGAGACATCATCAAGTGCGCTTGTTTGATCTTGACATACTTCCCAATGCTATATTGATTTTGTTCACTCGTGTTCTTTTTGACTGGTGCTGTCTGTCTTCAGCTGATTCTTTCTTGAAGACATCCAACTCAGTGACTGTTAAACTAAAGATTTAAGTTATAAATCTTTCCCCTGTTGGCATCGGACAATCTGAATGTATCAATTTTTCTGTGTTTGGCCATGAGAGCTGATTTAGTTTTGCTCCTGATCGGGGAAGGGACGGATGTAAATAGGGGTTTGGCCTCGTCCTTCCATGGGTTTCGGGGATGTTTTTCACTACGTCTGTTCTTAAACTTGATGTAGCCTTGCTTCGAGGGTGCGGTGTTGGAAGCACTCACCCAAGTTGGCCAGATGAGGAAAGCCTTGTATAGTTGGAGGAAGTTTTCCACCTCGTTGCTGCCAGTGGGAGGTGGAATAGTTGATGATGGTTGATGGTGTTAATGTTGATGTTTCTTTTGCTTTTTTCTGGGTGTTGTTTTTGCTGCTTGAAGAAATATTTTTGTTATTTCATGTTGTGCTTATTATTATTTTCTACGCAGATTACTCTCTTTTTTCCTTCTTTATATATAGGTAGGTATCTGATGAATGAAGCCTGTTAAAAATGGAAATTCATCAGCTTACATCTTCCCCATTCAAATGAGGTTCCATGTCGTATATTTAGGATATCCGACTAGATGAGCGGGGGTGATTATCTGTGGTGCAGGCTAAGAACCTCAAAATGAAATGTTGAAGAGGTACAGAGGAGAGATGAAAACTACATCGAAAAGAGAAGCTATTGATTGTGCCTTCTTCAACATTTCATTTTGAGGTTCTCTCGCCAATCACAGATAATCACTCTTCCCACCATCTCGTCGGGTGTACTAAATATGCTGACAATTAAATCTTATTTGTTAGGGGAAGATGTTTGCTGATGGATTTTCATTTTTGATGGGTTCATTCATCTGTTTCTTGGACAGGCTGGAGGAAACCAGAGAAAAGTACACTGCATGAACCATCTTCTTCTTGGACAAGAACATTCAGCAGCAATATTTTTTACTCCACTATCATCATTCAGCAGCAATATTTTTACTCCACTATCATCATCAATATTTTTACTCCATCATTCAGCAGCAATACATTTACTCCTATCCATCATTCAGCAACAATATTTTTTACTCCTATCTATATCATCATTTAGCAAAATTTTTTTACTCCAAACAATATTTGTACTCCAGCATTCACTCACTCATATTTATTTAATTTAGACCGCTTGAACCCAATGTCTTCTTGTTTGGCTCACTCACAATAATTTCAATATATTTTTAATACATACACAATATATTTTTAATCATCCTTAAATTATTCCGACAACATGCACACTCGGAATAAAAAGCTGATCACCAATCATCATTCTGTCTATAAAAAAAAATTTCTGCTATCAATTCGTATAGGTGGTTTGTATCCTTCACCCAAGCATACAAGCCTTCTATACGAATCAGTAGCAGATGAAATTTTTGTAGACAGAGTGATGGTGATCAGCATTTTTTATTCCGAGTGTGCATGTTGTCGACAGAACAATATTCTCTAGAAATTTATTTTTTAACTTTTTTTTTATGTCTCGTCATAATAATTTATTCTCGCATTCTCATAAAATAATGTGTTTTTTAATTAAAAAAATATTTTACATATATGACAAATATTTTATACATGCATACAACAAGTATGACGTAACTAAAATGTTTTATTTGTTATTTCTTTATATTGTTCGGGAGTAATTTTTTTAAAGAATGACCGTATGAAAGAATCTGCTTTATTCTCAGATAAATTCATACAATGTTCTTGAACTAACTCAATAACTTCGCTGCCGCGAAGTTTAGCATTGGGAGTGATCCATTCGGCCTTTTCATGGCGTATAATTAACTTGAGCATTACAGTTTTAATTGCTTGTTGATTGTTAAGTTGTATGCCTTGTAGTACTTGTTTACTAAGTTTATCGAATCGGTCCTTCAACGACATATCCTTCACGGCTGGGTGGAATTCCATCAAGTAAAGTAATGAAATGAAAAGACTTCGGCGCGTATGTTTGCCCATGTGTTTACTCATTCCCATTACAGCAGAATCGCTGTCAAAATGTTTCTTGAGCCACTCTTCTTTGTTGTTTTCGGGGATCATGAATGGAGGTTTGATAACTGTAGTTTCCGTGATTTTTTCTTCCTCTTTTCGTTCTTGCTCCGGTTCTTCTTCTTCGCTTGATGATGACATGTCCTGTATGCACCTTTTTTGGGTTGGAGGTTCATCGATGACGTCCGTTTGTATATTGAAGTCATTATCCGATATATTATCTAGTAGAAGGGTTAGGTCGTCGGGTATTGTTTCGCATAAATGCGATAATTGTAAATCGGTAATCGCATCTTGAATTTCTGGTGATGGTGGTGTGTTTGATGAAGAAGGTGGTGGAGTATTTTGTGTTCAGTCTTGGAATATAAGTTTTTTCTTTTTGAAGTTTTCCTTAGTTTTTCTTCAATTTCTATTAGCTTGATGAAGCATGCCTTGTGGTGCTCCTCGTTCACAACCGGTACACAAAGTTTCATGACTTCTTGCAAATTACTTGCAACTTGCTTGTCTTTCCCTGCTGCAATATTGATGTCGTGCAGACAGTTACCAAAAAAAATTAGTAGATCTTTTCTTGCTGCCGATTCTTTTCTTTTTAATCCTTGCAACATCAGATGGAGGCGTTTTAAAGAAAACGTGAAATTTTTTGATGAGAGAACAGACGACATGTTGTTGTTGAGTTTCTTGCTTCTTCGTTTGTCTGCAGTAAATTCTAGTGCATTTTATAGAAATAGGCAAGGAATTAAAGCAATCAGTTTTATTAACACTTCGTTGTCAATCAACATCTTATATTATATAACACATTTTGGTTACCTTTTTACTTGCAGGTTTCCTGTTTGCTCAAACAGAAATAATAATAATTATGACTAGGAACGTTTTAGAGCAATCGTTGTAAAACTCGGAAATGATCCTTACACCTTTTTACTACTTGCAAAATATCACTTGGAAGTTCTAACCAATGGGAAGGAAATAAGACTCAAATGATCCTTAGGAACTGAATAAAAACAACAGAAAAATGAACACCAGAATGAACACTGAAAAAAAAAACCCTGAGATCGACAACAACATGGATACCACCGATATCACCCACTTGAGTGCCAAGATCACAGTATTGAAAGCCGAAATCGACAAACTGAATGCCAAAATCATCATCGCCTTAAATGCCAAAATAATAGATATGTTAAATACCAAAATTGCCGCCACCTTGGATAATGCGAAAATCGATATCAACAAGATTGCCAGTACGAAGAAGATCGAGACCGTCTGTGTTGTTCCTGACGAGGAGGATGAAGAAATAGAAGATTATCCATGGATCCTAAATTGTAGTGACATTAAAAAATATCTTAACGAATGTATGATGCAAGGCTACATGTTGGATATTGACTCTTACGATACAAATAATGAAAATACCATTGCATTATAATATTCTGATGTCGAGATCGACACCTTAAATGCGGAGATCGCGGTCTTGAATGCCCGAATTGCAAGTGTATATAACAGGATTACCACAGTGGCTACCAAAATGAATACCGTCTGCTTTGTTCTTCCTGACGAGTGTCCATCAACTAATTGATAATATTTTGCTTTATCGAGCCAGAAGACCATAATTGCAATAAATGAATGGATTGATAACTATTGATAATAAGTGCATACGCTCCAAGGCTATATGATCAAATAGACATGTTGTATATATGTATAACTTTAGATTATAAATTTTTATAATATATTCTTGGATAATCAAATGTTCTGTTTAATTTAGTTGTATCATAAAATAACAATATTTTTTACAGTAGTAACAGTAGCAATTAACAATGTTCTTAGAATAAGTTTTCAAATATCAAGTCCTCAGACGACTGACACAGTCCTCCTTTCTTTGCATATGCCTGCATCCCCGGAGTAATTTCGTCATTTGCTGCATAGATGAGGTCTTCTTTTATTTCTTCCCACGCCACGTTACCAAATTTCGTGTCTCTATATTGACAAAAGAATCCTTTTATTTTGGTGTCGTTGTTCAATTCACAATGCAACGCAATGATAGCTAAAGGATTTGAAAACCATTTTTTATAATTTTCCACAGCATCAGGGGAAGTAATAGCAGCCATAGCCATGGTGGAAACAACTTTCTTTATGTCATTTCCGACCATTGCAACCACTTAAGATGTGGTCCAACATTGGAGCAATTTTTACGGTTTTCTTTGTGGCAAAGGAATACATTGATCTTGGATCTAATTTCCAAAGACCTTGACCCCCTGAATGCAATGACAAGAACTGTAAAGAAAAAAAAACTATGATGTTCCTTTACCAACTATACAGGATTCAGGATTCATGATGAACTTTTCTGTTCAAAACTCTCAGAAATTGGACAGGAACGAAGGTGAGACTTCCATTGTTCCTTTACCAACTATACAGGATTCAGGATTCAGGATGAACTTTTCTGTTCAAAACTCTCAGAAATTGGACAGGAACGAAGGTGAGACTTCCATTAAGTATTATTTATTGTTTATTTCTTTCATGTTTTTATTTCTTTTACTATTTTACGATATAGTTACTATAGAAATGTATCAACCAATAATGCATTACACAATAAATAAATTAAAAATATAATTAGAGTTCTCACCTTCGTTCCTGTCCAATTTCTGAGAGTTTTGAACAGAAAAGTTCATCCTGAATCCTGTATAGTTGGTAAAGGAACTCATAGTTTTTTTTTCTTTACAGTTCTTGTCATTGCATTCAGGGGGTCAAGGTCTTTGGAAATTAGATCCAAGATCAAGGGTAAATAAAATAGTTACGAAATTGAATGTTTGTTTTAAAGTGAACAATTATGAAATCCATGTTAAATACAGTAGTAGATGATGAATGTTAAAATATAGGTAACCAACCCCCCAGTTAAAAATGCACAAGGAGTAGGTCAACCAGAATGCAGGTTAAAAAAATGTAAGATGAAGTTAAACTGACTGACTACTCATGTTAGAATGAAGTTTAAATTCGAGAAGGAAGAGTGGCAAGAAGATTGTCTGTCTATGGGCTGTTTGCTGTCCTGTCGGGCGGGCATGCCTGCTGTGTTAGAGTTTGTGTGTCGAAGGGTGTGTTGATTGGTTTAGAGTGGCAGTTTTTAATTGGCACCTTTTCGTTAATTGATTTTAAAATCACCTCGGTCTAATTTTTGGTCGAATGTGTTTTTTTTTGTTTTTTCCTCCCTCTTGCATGCCTGTCCTGTTTCCTGATTCAGGAATCAGGAAACAGGAGGGCGACGATGCATGTGCTCCAACTTCGACGTGTTTTCCCCCCTTCCACTGTTGGGGTGTGTGTGTGTGTGTGTTTTTGTGTGACCGAGAGAATAAGAATGGCCGGGTGTTTTTTCTGTGTGTCTGTCTGTCAGACTGCTGTGTACACACACACACTACTACTACTACTAACTAGACTAAATTTGAGGAGGTGCCTGTATCTTATCTAATCTGATCTATCTCTTTAACCTCTGGGGAGGGGGGAGGTACTTGGCCTGCCTGCCCTGCCTGCCTGCCTGCCTGCCTGCCTGCCTGCCTGCCTGCCTGCCTGCCTGCCTGCCTGCCTGCCTAGCTCGGCTGGTTGGTCTCCTGTGATGTGTGGGAATGTGGTAGTTTTTTTTGGTTTTATTTGTGTGTGTGTGTGTGGGGGGGGGGGGGGGGGGGGGGGGGGTTTACTACACAAACTTACTTGTGATTCTGATTGATGATCAGAGTAGGAAGGAGGGAACAACAAGGCATCATGAATGGGGGGAGGAGGAGTTCTCGGTTTTAGGGTCAGCTGCCAAGACAAAGGGATTTAAACTGGAAGTTATTATTGATCATTATTCGGTTTATTCCTGCAGTTTGGGAGTACTAAAAGGCCCAGAGAAGCTCAAGTATAGTCTAAATAAGGCAAGTCTCTCTCCACTGGAAAGCAGTTTCTTATTATAATGGACAAGCAATTTCTTGTTTGTTTGTTTATATTATTTATTCTTGTGATCATTGTGGGTTTGCTTTCCATTTTACTAGTGAATGCATTTTTGAAGAAGACTCAACCAACACAAAACCTTCCTTCCGGCTCGAAGTGAACAACTTGAATTGTACAGTGAGACAGACAATGAATTTTACTGTAGAAAATGTATCAACCAATCAATGCATTACACAATAGGTTAATTAAAAATATAATTAGCTATCACCTATCATCCCAACAACTACCTGATGTGCTCCTAACCATTCCGACAAGCTCTCCTCAACCTGCTGTGCTCCTAACTAACCATCCCGACAAGCTCTCCTCAACCTGCTGTGCTCCTAACTAACCATCCCGACAAGTTCTCCTCACCATTAGACAGTTGGTTAGCTATGTTTGACGTTGTCTATTCTTAGACTGGGCGTGGTTAACTACTGCAGATGTGTTCACAACACTGACAATGTCATCCAAGCAACCGACCTTTGTCCGTCTGAACTTGTGCTCCAGCAGGCCAAAACACCAGTCAGGGGCACATTTCGTGTGTCCAACAAGCATGAACGAGATCTCAATGTTTTTGTTTAGTCCAGCCAGAACACGCCATGCTAGGTATTGCATTAGAAAGCGATTCTTATTTTGGCCTGAGCAATTGTCTGCATGTAGGTTGAGGTTGATCTCTCCTAAACTGTGGTTGCTGAGGACGTGGTGGAGAAGGCTAATGGTGCAGTTTGCTCCCTTGCCAATGCTAGGGCTAGGGGCTAGTGTTGATTGCCCCTGGAGGCTATGGTCCCCGACTGCAGCCCGGGGAGCAGGGGTCATGGTGTGGCTTCTGGTGTATCTAGCTGGAGGTTCATCACATCTAGACATCTTACTAACTTATTTATCGAGGAAGGGTATCTAGCTGTAGGTTAATAGTTACAATCGATATTAATCCTATGAACTCACAACTGTAGTATATTGGCAAATATATTTCAGTCAATTTGTGTGACCTTCTTCAGTGCCTATTTATGACATGTGCTCTAACAGTGGATGAGGGTGCGGTGTGAGGGTGTTACATGAGTGTGGTGTTTAATTAGTGCCTGTTAGAGTGGTGGCTGGATTAGAGTGGTGGCTGGATGCATGAAATTTGTTTGTATGTTAGAGAAAGTTTGAATAGAAGTGGTTGGATTAAAATTCGGATTGATACTATTCATTCCATACCCCGTAATTGTTTGCACCATACCCACTATTGAATCCATAGCTATTTGTTCCCAATCCTACATTGGGATTTGTGTTATTCATGCCAAAACCAGCGTTATTCTGTGTTGGGATTTAGATTGTTCATGCCAAAACCAGAGTTGTTTGTACCCCAGCCTGTGTTGGGATTCGCACGGTTTGATCTCAAACCATTAGCACTTCCTGTTCCAAAGGTGTCACCTAACTGGGATTGATTAACTTACAGCACAAATTATAAAATTACACTTAGCCAGCATTTCTACCGCCCTGTTGCGGTGGGACTTTTTCAGGAACAACTAATGGGTGAGGGAGAAGGAGATGGAGGAGAGGGAAGAAGATGGAGGAGAGGGAGAAGAAGATGGAGGAGAGGGAGAAGGAGAGGGAGAAGGAGAGGGAGAAGGAGATGGAGGAGAGGGAGAAGATTAATATTGAATCAGTGAGACCTCCAATTTCATACCCGTTTCTTGCTATATTTGCACTATATTTGAACTCAGTCTGGTGGGGTGCAGATGAAGTGCACTCTATTTGTACTCAGTCTGGAGGGGTGCAGATGAAGTGCACTCTACTTGCACTCAGTCTGGAGGGGTGCAGATGAAGTGCACTCTATTTGTACTCAGTCTGGTGGGGTGCAGATGAAGTGCACTCTACTTGCACTCAGTCTGGTGGGGTGCAGATGAAGTGCAAGACCACGTTTAGCTCTCAAAGGGCTCCAGGTCACATTCGTTATTTTTGACACCAGTGCAGACAAGGTTCATCTCAACTTGGATCTGTCGGGATTTTCAGATCGGGCCGAATTGGTGAGTGTGTACAATTTTTTTATAGCTTATGTGGAAGAGGTTAGGAATGGAATTGAACAAGGTCAAGTACGTGGCCAGTCTTCAGGGGTTTGTCAAAAAAGATACACAGTGTGTGTATTTGACATCACGATACAGTTGTACGATCCGGAAGTGGCCAGTTCCAAACCCTGGATGAAACTCACCAGAATACACGACACAAAAAACCCTCGCTGTGTCGGTGGGGATCTCTCGGAAACAGTGAATTCCACTTGTTGGATACGGCAAACATCAAACGAGCCTTACCTGGACCTTTGGAGGCGTCACTGATTCTTTCCATGCACACTGTTATATGTGCAGTTAGGGCAATTTACCGACTCAATGTCGCAGCAACTTGCCTTGTGTCTCTGCTGTAGACCCAGAATTCCCGTCCACAAACAACCCCGCTACATATTTGGGCAGCAAACTGGCTGTCAGTTGTGCACATAGCTTGCGTCAACGTTCGTTTGCAGACCGTAATATATACACCTCCATGGGTTTTACGGCTGGCATCTCATCTAAAAAATGTGTCCGGGTTTCTTGCATCCGATGCACCAGTGCTTCTTGCACAAATAGCAGCAATCATGGAGCAGAATAGAACCCGATATGCCAATAATTCCACGTATAAGAGTAATTAATACGACATTTCAGAACGAACCACTCTCAAGATGCTTGTATGCAAATTGAAGTCCTATCACCATTCTCTCTCACATTGCGGTTTAGTAAAACAGAGAAGGTTGAAGAACACAATAAAGTTATCTCACTGGTCAAGGTAATTATGAAAATGACTAGTAGCTACAGAGAAACTATTTCCAATACAATGAGTAATGAAGACTCGGAGTGATATAGAGGATGAATCAATAATAAATTACAAAAACGATTATTAAGGGGGGGAAACTGCTGTTAAAAAATGCCCACTTTGTCGAGTAATACCCATATTTTATTCAGTGTTTATTGGGAGAACTCCTTTACTGTTAAGGTTTGACTTGATCCATATGTCTGGTGGAGTGATCCATTGGAAAGAGGATTAGTTTGTCCAAACATTATTTACTTCTTCAGCTTATGATCACTGAAAAAACTACATTGGCTCAAATTATAGCCATGTGGCGAAACAGAGGCTGGTCTTCATCTTCAGCAGTTCCTGCTAAAGTCAAACATCAGAAAATATATTTGTTCCATGAAATGTGTCCAAAGTTATGTTCATTTCTTCAGCAAGGAACACGATATGCAGTAAATAAAATAAAATATATTTTAATCGTCTGTACAACAATAACATCAATAAGAAAACACAAAGTATTAAAATTATCAAGTGCAGGATACATATGAAACTGACAATTCCCAGTAATGACAGGGTGACTGCTACGTACAAAAACAAAACAAAAAAAGATAACACAAATTCTAAAGGTACATATGAAACTCACAATTACAAGTAATGACAGGGTGACAAAAATAACAACAAAAACACAATTAAAATTATAAAGTGCAAGGTACATGTGAATCTGACAATTCCCAAGTAATAATTTCGCGACTGCTATGCACAAAAAAGAGAAACAAACAAAAAGTAACATCACGTTAAGGATTAAGCAACAAGTTAACTGAAAGTTAAGTGTATCATGTTAACATGATGAGTTAGTATTTATTATCTTTAAAACCAACTTCAGTTTGAGTGAAATTTATTGAAATGAGAAAAAGTACAAACGAAACCTAGGGAAAATATATCCAGCACTGCTTCAGTTTGGACAGGTAGAAATAAATGAGGACATTAATGTAGACTCAATCGTTGCAGCTGTCAAAAGACATGTCCTCCTCCATCTTCAACATGATGGATAGTGGTCGACAACTTCCACTGGATAAAAGATGGAAGATATATTATCAGTACTTTTCATCCTTCATAGTTCAAGTTGCTTCATTGGCTAGTGATCAGTATCTTCAAGGTATTGTTTGCCACCAGGTATAGCTTCAGAGAGAAGGCTATTATACACTCATTTAATGTCATTGGATGCCTGATCTCAATACAAGCTGATGAATTGCTTAAGCACACCGTCTCATCTTGATGCAAGATGACTTGTGCATCATTCCAGTGAGTTTCAACTTTCTTTAATTTTTCTAATACCAACCTTCCATAGTTCCTGGTAAATAAGCATTTTATCTTCTTTTCTTTTTTTCTTGACGGAACGTAACAATGACATTGTGAGAGGTGAAAATGATGTAGAAATCTTACAACCAAATAATTTATAATAATACTTGCTACACATAAAAACGCACAACAAAATATAAAATACAATAACAGTGTTCACATACATCATAACAAATATACTGGAATATATATATATACACGAGAAAAAACAAGCCAAAATGAAAATAGACAGATTTTTTTTTTAAACACCTTTTTTCCCCAGAGAAAGAGAACAGTAAAAAGAGAAGACTGCAGCAGCAGCAAGCCTATGTTGTTAGACATTCTTTCTTTGCATATGTATATATTTTTATTATGTTTTTTTTATCACTCCAATGTTATATTCAGTTGGCATTTGCATAACTCCTTATCCCCGACTTCCAGAGATTTGAGAAACACGGCTACAGTTACAAGTAATACTCCTTGATAAAAGCCAGGCACAATTGTTCTATCTTGACATTAGATAGCTTGAGGAAAGATTGTAGCAGTGTAGAATAACTTTGGGCAAGATGTAGAGCAGTGTACAATAATATCAAACAAAAAATAAATTTCAGGAGGGGCAGGGAGGGTATGAATGAATAATGAATTGATGGAATGATTTGTTCGGTCTCATTGTATCTTCTATAGCACTCCATAGACTAACTATTACATTCACACAATCACCATTGCACAGCTCAATACTGTTCATGCAATTATGTCATACAACACACACAAACATCTGGATGCTGTGCACACAACATATGGGGGAGAATTCAGGATGCTGGTCAAGCCAATTCCCAGAAGCCTTACAATTACATAGCATTAGATGCAAAGCACATCCTTTGAGATGCCCACTAAGCGTAGGATAGTCCTTTGAGAGACCATTAACTAAAGCCAAAAAGGCATAAAAATCTTGAAAAATACATCTTCTTACGACCTTGAATTCAATGGGGCCACAACTAATATCAGCACCTAGCAATGAGTGGCAATGATGCCTGTAGCACTGCTGACATTGCACTGCTATCGATGATTAAATGCTCTAAAAGAAGGGTTGCGTTTAGTTATGATCGCATGGACTAGTCCTTGCACTAAGAACACTAGCATCCATTCCTTGCATCTACGTAGTGGATATATGGTTGGAAGAAGTGGTAGAATGTGGGTTAAAGATAGCACACAAGCACATCTCAAAGGTACCATTCCTTTCATCTACGTAGTGGATATATGGTTGGAAGAAGTGGTAGAATGTGGGTTACAGATAGCACACAAGCACATCTCAAAGGTACCAGAGGGTTACAGATAGCACACAATCACATCTCAAAGGTACCAGAGGACCATATGTGAACCTCGTCCAGTTATAGAAAAAACATTTACAGAGCTTTATCTTCAGAAATTGCGAGATTGGAAACGTCGACCATGCAGGTAAGCATTTTATACAATTACACTTTTCTTCATCACGTTCAATGGAACTACAAACACCAACAATCATCGTGGAAATTGCTAACATACTCACTTAATGTGCTACAGGTGAGCAAACCAAACTCTCTTTGCACAGTTTAATCTAAGAAAGGAACATTGGGCCATCGCATCCCATTATGCCTTTAGTGTTGAGGTTACAACCAATGCATGTCTTGCCTTTGGTTGTTGAGTTTATTCATATATTGCCAATGAATGTCTTGACATCAATTGCACAGCGGATTGTGTAGAAGCCTCCATACGACAACAACCAAGCCTACAGAGTGGACGGGCCTCAATTGCATGCATAGCCACGGAGTTTCCAGGCGACAATAGATGCTGGAACTTGTTCAACGATTTTCAGCAGACATCAAAAAAAAGTTTCTGAAGAAAAAACAACACCAGTCAGAGCCAGTCATTCTCCCTGTTCAGTTCCCTGGCATGGTGGCCATTCTTCTGGCTGTGTCATAGAGGCTCTTGACAAACCCTCTTCTTATGTGATGTGGTTGGTGTGAACCATTGTGAAAGTATCTATCACAATGCCTATCACAATGCCTGCCTGCCTGCCTTGCCTGACTGGCACGACACCACTTGACGTGGGTGGAACCGACCCGCCTATTGGGGGGGTGTGTGGTAAAATGCAGCTGCTGCACTTCCACGTGTCTGTGTACTACTGGAGGACTGCAATTGAGGATGGGCCGGATCTAATCTAATCGCCTCAATCTCTCTGGGCCTGGCTGGTCTCCTGATGTGATCTGGTAGTGGATGTGGTGGCGTTTACTACTGCTCCTTGTAACTTGTAACTTGGCTGGATGATTGAGGAGGAGGAAGGAGGGAACAACAAGCCATCATGAATGAGGGAGGAGGAGCTCTCGGTTTTTTTAGTGTTTTTTCGGCTCCCTCCTGTCTCTGTCCGGGCAGCTGCTAAGACAAACAATCTATAAATATTCGGTCACAAGCATCATTTTCAGCCAGCCAGCCAACACAAGCAGTTATCTCTCTTGCTCGACAAGCCCTCCACAAAGCTCCTAGCACGACAGGCCCTCGCTCACTCAACAAACAACAGCTGTGCTCCTACCCCGACAAGCCCAATCATCAACGCTTCTCTCTCTTCCAGCATTGTCGTTAATAATAATCTCAATAAGAAATCTTCCCAAGTGTTTTTTGATGTCCCTTGCTTGACAGAAGTAGCATTCCTGTTGGCTGTTTTTGCATCGACCTTTTGGGTTTTCTGCTAGAATATTTGTTGGAATTTGTTCATGCGGTCTGTTCTTTTTGATTTCTTCCTCTG
Organism: Cladorhizidae sp. MBARI D1340-BT2; assembly: GCA_028752905.1. Taxonomy (NCBI): domain Eukaryota; kingdom Metazoa; phylum Porifera; class Demospongiae; order Poecilosclerida; family Cladorhizidae; species Cladorhizidae sp. MBARI D1340-BT2. Next base: position 147,463 of record JAQNBH010000099.1, read on the forward strand.
TCATATTTCTTCTTGATGGAAATTTTTTCAATAAATAGCTAATAATAAATCAGTGACTGTTGAACTAAATTTTATTTTATAATTTAAAATTTTATTACCTTGGTCAGACACGTGGTGCAAAATTGAGGGCGTTGATTTTTCAATTTTGCTCCCACGTGTCTGACCAGTAATAAATTTTTAACGCCTATTCAAAGGAGTTATTGCGTGCTCTAGAGCTTCCTCTAGCCACTCGTACCATTTTCAATTTTTTGGCACTTTGCAACTCGGAGTGGTTTCTGTGGAGGTTGCAGCAATTCAGATTTTTGAGGTCCCTCCGCTTTAGGGTCTAGTAACTTGCCTATAGTTATACCTAATGAAGCATTTTTAGTATCAAAAGAGAGCACACAGAGAGACCTATCTTTTGAGCTATATATCAAGTCCATAGAATCTATGGAGCTCTAAAGTTGTAACCACGGGGGGGGGGGGAATTAAATTTAGCATCGTCCCCCCCTTAAGGGGAGACGAGAGCATTACTTATTCCCTCTGAGTGGCTACCTCTAAGGCTGGGCCTTCCTCTGAAATGTTGGACTGTGAGCCTCAGATGAGCCAGGCAACTTCATATAACCTGGTCTCTACTGATCGGCTTCGAGCCTCATTGAAGAGGTTAGCTTTCTGTGCCTGTGGAGCGCCTTTGGATCTCCATGAAGATCTGTCTTCTAGAAAAGGTCTGGTTTCGAAGATGTCCATCTTTTGTTCTGGTTGCAGCAAAACGGGTATTTTCTCAGATCCTTACTCGAGGAAGGAAACTTCTAGAGTACAAGAGAGATGTGTTCTGGCATCCAAGTTTGTTGGTTTAGGGTGCGACCATCTTCAGATGTTGACATCGATGATGGGTCTGCCTCCTTCTCTAGGTCCTTCTTCTGCTTGGCATAATACAAGGCTTTGTGAGTTGACCGAAAGGAAAGCTGACAATAGTCATTCGCTGGCCTCTGCACATCTTCACAGTGTGCTCGGTGTCGATTCTGACGAGGTTGTTCATATGACTGTCACTTTGGACGGCACCTGGTCCAAACGTGGGCACACAGCTCGCTACGGTGTGGTTGTGGTGATCCTCCTGGAAGACTGGACAAGTGCTTGATACCGAAGTCCTTTCCAAGGGATGTCTGATCTGTTCCGCTCACGAAGGCATGGATAAGGACTCGGAGGGTTACCGTCTGTGGTGGGAAGGCCACGAGGATTCATATAACCGAAATTACATCGGATCCTAGCCTGCCATGGAGACAACTGGAGCGGAGGTTATTTTCTTGCGTTCCATCTCTAAGAAGAAGAATCTCCGCTACACAAAGGTAAGCACATTATATTAAAAAATATATTGTGAGTTTTTATAGATGGCCTTGTTTCTTTCAGGTAATCAGTGATGGTGATACCAAGACTGTATCCAACCTCAATGCCCTAAACCAGGGCTTGGGGCCTTGCGACGACCCTTTACCCACGGTGTGTGTGTGTGTGTGTGTGTGTGCCTCAGTGTGTGCCTCCCCCCCCGTGTAGTGAATGCAGCAGAGAACAAGCAACGTCACAGCAAGATGAATGCGCTGAAGGTCGTCATTGACCCGTAAGCAATGCCCGTACTTCGTTGGCCCCTTCCTTTATTGTTGTTCCTAATGTCCTCCCTCTTCAGTGATCAAATCATGGGCCGGGTATTGCCATCGTCAAGCATGAGTGTGTTGTGTAGGGCATGTTCAGAAGCGTCTCGGAAAACATCTACATCGGCACCTGTCATGAGCAAGATCGAGGACAAGGCTGCTACCCGGAAGCAGCAGGTGCTCGCAAATAAGGCTGCCCGAGATACTACCAGGGCTCTCAAAGCTGCGGCCCTAGAACTGGCAAAAACCTGCATCCCAAAAACCTCATCCAGAATAACTCCAAATTGCTAAGTGCTAAAAATTTGAAATTGGTACGAGTGACTAGAGGAAGCCCTAGTCTATTCAATGACATTTTTCATTAGGCGTTACAATTTTACGTGGTCAAGCATGCGGGTGGAAAATTGAGGGCGTTGATTTTCAACATAATCAATTTTCCATCCACGTGCTTCACCACGTACTACATTTTCACGCCGAATGAAAAAGGTCATTGAATAGAGGCGGGCTTCCTTTAGCCACTGGTACCAATTTTTAGCACTTGGCAATCTGTAGTTATTTTGGATGAGGTTTTTGGGATGCAGGTTTTTGAGTTCCCTCCACTTTTAGGTCTAATAACTTTCCTATAGTTATACCTATGAAACATATTTTAATATCAAAAGAGAGCTCATAGAGAGACCTATCTTTTGAGCTATAAATCAAGTCCATACCATAAAGTTTGCAGAATCTACGGAGCTCTAAAGTTGTAACCACAAGTAAAAAATAAAATAAAAATTTAAATGCCCCCCTTCAATTTTTCAGTTGAATGAAGTGTAGGCCTGGATAAAATCCACCATAACTTGAGACTTGTGCTTCCAAATGTTTTCAAATTTGAAAGACAATTTGTACAGATGTTTAGAAATGATATAAGCACACACAAAAAAGGTCAAATATTGGGGGGAAATGGGCCATACTGGCCTTAAGCGGCAAGGAGCATGTAGAGCCGGGACTCTTGCATGCAAACTTGCAAGTGAGGCTATACTAGACAATGACATTGTCCTTTGGTGCCCAGCAAAAGGAAACTGGCACCTCCCAAAGGAACTAAAACAACTAAAATGAGTAACGTTTATGCATTACCCACAATTTTGGAGAGCTCCTGTGGATTTTGAGCCAGTGCAGCGAAGCATTGAAATGCTTACATGTATAGGTAGTGTTTGGTATTGTCTGTTGTCTTTGTAATTCAATAGCCTTCCTTGGAGACACGTATTTTAAGTCCGAAAGAAAATATTCAACAGAAAAAATAAAATAACCACTCTAAATATACCACAGTGCTATTTTAGTAATTTCTTTGTATGCACGTGATTTCTGATATATCCACTTATGGCAGTCCTTCACTGAACTGAATTGGAACTTCACTACAGTTGCTATTCTGTCAAGCTTTACATCAAAACTACAACAGGTAGGAGCAACACAAGTGAACTCTAAACGAACATAAAAGGATGCCAAGTAAGCCTGTAACATCGGCAGGTAGGAGCAACACAAGTGAATGCTAAAGGAACATTAAGACACGCCAAGCAAGCCTGTAACATCGGCGAATGCAAACATAAACCTGTCCACACTGCACTAAATACACAGATGTGTGCATGTTGGGTCAGAGAAAAATGCTGATGCGCATCAATGAGAATTCATCGCATCCACACTAGCACCGAAACGTACCAAGCAAAAATAGACAGCCTACCAATGTCAATAAACTGTATCTGTAATTGAGATGCCTATTCCTTTCTTGCTGAGGGCACCACCTGGTCACTAATATATTGAGACAAGACCATGTTGCAGTACATAACCACAACCACAGTCTTGTGCAAGACCATGTTGCAGTACATAACAACAACAACAGCCTGTGCAAGACCACAGCCTTCATGTGTAAATAACAGAAATGTCAGGTGCAAATCTAGCTAGATAGCTATGGAGTATTAGCCTATCTCTGGGATGAACTAAAGGTTCCTAGTTACAGATGCTGTGTAGTGTAGATAGCTAAGCTAGACACAATAAGCGCTGGCCATATGTTAGTTCCTTCTAGTATTTAGAACTGTTGTACAGAGATAGAAACACTAGCTTGCTATGGAATATTAGCGCTATCTCTGAGATAAACAAAGGGTACCTAGCTACAGCTGCTGTGTAGTGTAGATAGCTACGCTAAGCTAGATACACTAAGGGCTGGCTGTATGTTAGCGCGGTTGGAAAATTGAAGGCGTTGTAAAAACGACGCCTTCAATTTTCCAACCGCGCGCTTGACCAGGTAATAAAATTTTTAACGCCTACTCAAATCGTCATTGTATGCCCTAGAGCTTCCTCTAGCCACTCGTACCATTTTTAATTTTTGGGCACTTCGCAACTCGGAGTGGTTTTGGCCGGCAATTTTGGGGTGCAGATTTTTGAGGTCCCTCCGCTTTAGGGTCTAGTAACTTGCCTATAGTTATACCTATGAAACATATTTTAGTATCAAAAGAGAGCACACAGAGGGACCTAACTTTTGAGCTATATATCAAGTCCATACCATGAAGTTTGCAGAATCTACTGAGCTCTAAAGTTGTAATCACAGGCTAAAAATTTTAAAAAAATTAAGATGTCCCCCCTTAAAGCAGGACTGACTAGTTAATACCTGAATATTGAATATTGTTTATGTGCAATTAATGGTTGTATATAATCAATGATTGTTTCACCTGTGATCTATAGAAAAATTAAGGCTGTGAGAAAGCCAAGAGAGGTGATAGAGTTGGGCTAACGAGGTTCCTGTCGGATTCTGTAAGGTCAGGGTCAAGAACAAGTTAGTCGGCGCAGCTGATGCAAATTGGCCTTTGGTGTGAAAGGTCAAGTACAGTAGAGGCATAGCTGGCAATCAGCAACAGACAGATGGGTGGGAATCATTTGCTGCAGAGAAGAGGAGACAGCTGAGGGAAAGGCAGAACGGGCGGAAGTTGAAACTGCACGAGGGAGTAAAAACAAAGCAACAGTTCTCTAGCTATGTGCTAGCTAGTTTGGTGACTGGCCACAGATAGTTACAGCAGGCTACAAAGTTCCGAATTGCAGCATCACGAAGACTAGCTAGTTTGGTGACATGAGTGAATAAACGCAGTCACGTAGAACGCTTTAATTTGTTGCTCTGATTTTGCATCAAGCTACTATCAATTGGACCAGAATAAATGGGAATTATTTAATTGTAATTCAGCATAGACGGGACTAATTTGCATTGGTTTGTGCAGTGTTAGAGCACGAGGACATAAAGCTTTAACGGACAACCAGTTCTAGAACAACATGGAAGTATCGCTGAGTCAGCAAAGCTAACATGCAGACAAAATATACCAAAATGCAAGTATTTCCCACCCACCACTCTAACCGTACGAAGATTGTAAGACTCAACCCTTGCGCTTGCGCAAGAAATATTGCCTTCAAGCCCCACTATTTGCACATGCTTGTAACAATGCTCAACCCTACTATTGATCCAGTGAGAGAGCACATAAGACATTTGGAACTTACAGTACCTTGAACACTTCTGAGTCCAGAGGAGAATATCATCTTTTATCCTTAGCAGTGGAATGGCTACAAAAGTATAAATGCTCAATTATAAATGGTCGTTGCAAGGGATTGTGTATGCCTTCAAATGTTGAGGCAACCTACAAAGTGTAAATTCCTCATCTAGTAGCAACAACTAGGGTGGAAGGGGGATGGGAGAGTCTTTTTGATTTACTTGCAACAAATTTATTGAAGCACGGATTCATATAGAAACCTTGCCATGGGAGGGGGGTGCGATGAAAAACCAGGTGTAGGGCTTGACCCAGTATCGAAATTTGAAAGGGGGAAGGGGTGACTAATGCCACCTTCGCCGCCCCAAATGTGTGAACTTGCCAAAAGGTCGATTTCTCTTATGAAATTTAAAATGTTGCCTAGGTAATAACCAATCCAAAGTTACATACATCTAAAATTGGGAAACGTCATCTGAATGCCAGAATTTCTAGCAGGAGAACCAACTTTTGGTGCTCGACTAGATAGTCATGGTTGAGCACCCAATGGAAGAATAAAAACAAATTGTCCATTAAAGTAGGGCTTCCCTCTAGCCTGAGTCACTAATTACAGATGTCAGCAAGTTAGGCACTCGACATTTTTAAGTACCCCAATTTGTGTGCACGTAACTTTGGCAGAGTTAAGGGGGTAGTTCACTACAAACTGGTAAAAAACGTCTGTTGACTTTGACTGCCCATAACTTTTTTAATAATTGGTTTGTGTAGATAATGTTATGCTCAAATTGTTGCTTGTTCTATGTGCTTTCCAATGATATATAAAATATCTCTAGAGGCCTATTTTGTCAGAAGATGCATGCAGAAACATCCAAGGCAGGACCCTCCTCCTCTTGGCAGACCCCCACTACTCATTTTTTTTAAATCAAAAGCTGTAAATTGGTTTGTGGCTTGTCAAAGCTAACAGCTGTGATTGGGCTGATTTCATATTGCAATAACTAAAGTGGTTGTTGAATGGCAACCTGCTGTATTTGATTGCAATGATTACCTATTTGATTGCAATGATTACCACTTGCGTGATCCCTCAATTTTCTACCCGCCGCTTGACCAGGTAATCAATTTTTAAACGCCTATTCAAAAAGGTCATTGTATGCTCTAGAGCAGCGGTCCCCAACCCCCGGGCCAAGGCCTGGTACCGGTCCGTGGTTCTGTTGGCAGCGGTCCCCAACCCCCGGGCCAAGGCCTGGTACCGGTCCGTGGTTCTGTTGGTACCGGGCCGCACAGCCCTAAGCTCCTCCACTTGTGGGAGGAGCTTAGGGCTGTGACGTCACGGATTATTAGCTAGCAAAAAACAAACTTCTTTCGAAGGTTTAGAGATAGAGAGAAAACAGAAGAAGATCCTACGATTTTAAACAAAAAGAAAGCTGCATTTACCAGACAATACCAGGAGTCCTACTTAAAATATGGATTTATTTCAACAGGTTGTTCAGATTAACCAAGCCCGCTTTGCATAATATGCGGCGACCGTCTCTCGAACGAGGCAATGAAACCTTCAAAACTACTTCGCTTCCTGGAGACCAAACATTCTGCCTTAGAAGACAAGCCTTTGGAGTATTTTGAAAGAAAAAAACGTGAACACGAAGGGCAGAAGCAGTTAATTTATACCGGTCGCGTCATTTTATTCTGTTGTAGGCCTATTTATCCCTCACATCTTGGAGGCCGGTCCGTGAAAATATTGTCGGAGATTCAACCGGTCCGTGATACAAAAAAGGTTGGGGACCGCTGCTCTAGAGCTTCCTCTAGCCACTCGTAGCATTTTTAATTTTTGGGCACTTCGCAACTCCGAATGGTTTTTCCCCGGCGATTTTGGGGTGCAGGTTTTTGAGGACCTTCCGCTTTAGGGTCTAGTAACTTGCCTATAGTTATACCTATGAAACATATTTTAGTATCAAAAGAGAGCACACAGAGAGACCTATCTTTTGATCTATATATCAAGTACATACAGTACCATGAAGTTTGCAGAATCTACTGAGCTCTAAAGTTGTAACCAAAGGTTAAAAAAAAATTTTAAAAAAGTACAGCTGTCCCTCCTTAACTTGGCACAATTAACTTGGCACAATTAACTTGGCACAATTAACTTGGCACAATTAACTTGGCACAATTAACTTGGCACAATTAACTTGGCACAATTAACTTGGCACAATTAACTTGGCACAATTAACTTGGCACAATTAACTTGGCACAATTAACTTGGCACAATTAACTTGGCACAATTAACTTGGCACAATTCTGCATCCACATAGAAGACCACTAGTTCAACAACACTTTTATTATACCCTTTCAAATAAAGGCAAAATGTTGACGGGTGCCGATTGATACCCCTCCCCCCTCTCCCACCCCTATAAACGAGGTTCCAATGTACCAGGAATTGGCTAAGCATGGGTACAACCTTAGGATTACATGTGTATTGCAGGTCTTTGCTAGGATGTACAGAACAGAATGTGATGAGACAACCAATTACATAATAATAGCAGTTGCAGGGCTAAAGAGAATATGTGACAACCAATTACATTCACAGTCAAAGCAATATTCAACCATGAAATCAGTCCAAGGCTGCAACAACTGGGCATGCTCAATCTGCCATAAGTAAAAAAAAAAAAATTAACTCTTTATAAAACACAATTCATTTTCTTTTGGATTGGAAAATTTGTTTCCCTTAAAACAAACATGTTTATCAAAGGAAAGACTTATCTCAGACTTATCTCACATATTTCATAATAATTATATTGATAGGATAAATGCTTTCAAAATGTGTTGGCTACTTCAAAATTTATGATATGTTTACACTTTATTTGACAAACTTCGACTAGACCACCTTCATGATTGTACTCGACGTAAAATAAAAAGAAACAAGAATAACAACCACTTTTAATACCTGGCTTTCTATTGGGCTGTGAGAAATTCGCCCAACCCCACACACATTTAACATAAAGGCTGTAGCAAAGTACCCAGACACTACATAGAGGCTGTAGCAAAGTACCCAGACACTACATAAAGGCTGTAGCAAAGTACCCAGACACTACATATTATACCGTAAACGCTCACCTGATTAGGATTCATTCAGATCTAACAAACTTGTTCAGCACAAGTCTAGCATTGCTTGACCTCTATAGATTTCTATTGCACGTTGTGAATGGCAGCGGCGCCGCGACGACCTTTTACCACCGGTCATAGTCAGATGCCAGGCCTCATTCGCACATGTGCGTCCCATCAAAGTAGGTTGTCGTTAAGATGCTAGCGCGGTCCTCGCCGCAACCAAAGTAGGCGTGGAAAATGACTAACGCAACGGACCAATTCTTCAGCTTGATAAACTAACTTGCAGTATCTCACATCTGACCCTCACCAGCCAATCTTTTCCGTTTTAGTAGGCAAGGGAGAAAAAAGAAGCTCGAAACACCGAGTGGTCAGTGGTTGGACTATCAAGAAGCCTAAGACTGTGCTTTGTTTCTTCTACCTTTCTAAGGTCTAAGGCAGTGAAAAAGAATTTTCTGCAAAAAGATAAAAGAGAGAAAGCCTACATCTGTCTAGGCTTTATAAATGGGAAAGATGCTTCTTCAAGAGTGGTTACTTAAAGCTAGCTATAGCTACAATTCGTGTAATATGTTGCTTACAATTTTTTATGCGTACCCAGGAGATGCCAGCTATCTAAGTACCATGCTGATGCTGTTAGACTGATATCCTGCTCACATGGCAAAAAATGTTGTAAGATATTGGATGGAGCACACAAAGAAGACAGGAAGCTCAATCGAAGAGTGCGGGTGAACATTCTTCAAAATGTGGAGGTTATTGGCAGAGAACAATGTGATTAAGCGGACATGATTATAATCAGAGTAATTTTATTCAGTAACTGCTGCTGAGATGTCATGATCAATGACACTTTCCCAATAATATATATATATATATAATTATGTTTAATCTTTTTGTCTTGTCTTGTTTCTCATTAATTAACAGTACATGAAAAATTTAAAAAAATTAGAACAATTTTTAAAAAATTAAAAATCTATCATATTAAACATTTGTAAATATGTATATATTTGACATTTAGGATATAACTGAATGGCTAGAAAGAAAGAGCGACAAAAATACAAGTGTTATGGCTCATGTCTCACACCGTTCTTCTCACACCGTTCTTCAGGGGATAGTCCAAGGTGCTGAATACTTTACCATTATGGTGGATGAATGTGCAGATTCATCTGGTAAAGATCAGCTGGTATTATTCTTTAGGCATGATGAAGCAGTCCATGAAGACTTGTGATCAGAATGTTGTGCACAATCCAGCTTGGTTACAAGAATCTCGACCTGATCAGATTAGGTAGTCTTGGTATCAGGAATGTTGTGCAGGATCCTGCGAGACTTTATCTGTTAATATCAGGCGGTCTTGGGAAGTGATGTCCAGCATCTGTTCTGATCACAAGAGACTGCCTGTTAAGATCAAGTGGTTTTGGCATCAGGAGTTTTGTGCAGCTTATTATACTTTTCTTCTGCCTCAGCTAATCTGAACAATTATATTCTTCCAGCCATGAGGAACTCTCACTATGATCTCGTGGCCACAACAAGCATCTTGCTTATCACGTAACTTGTCCTTATTATTGCTCTGTTATACTGGTGTAGCACCAATATGGAAGCTCTGGTGATATTCGCTGAGGCGGATAAGTCTACCAAATCGTATTCATTTGGACATACTTATATACTTCTTCTTCCCAATTCTTCTTAGTGAGATTCTGGTGGCAATGAGAATCAGGTCTTGAACATTAATGAAGGAGTTGAATGGAAGAGTACAGCAAAGGTAATGGCCCATGCGTAACTCCGACGGTGTCTCTTGGTGGACCCTTTTTTGTTATTTGTTGTTGTCCTGTTCTATTTCTAGTTTTTGTTTTTTGTTAGTCATAATTATATTATTAGTCATTATTATTATTATTATTTTATTTATTGTCTTGTCTAGGTAGTATACACTTTTTTCTCAAAAAAAAAGACTATTGCTGATGAAGACTGACTAGAGCATCTAGTCGAAACATCAAGTGAATAAAATTTGATGAGAAGGTGATTTTAATGTTATTATATTGACTGAGAATTCATGGAGATTATTAATTAAGTAAGTATATATAAAAAGGTTGGAGGGAAGGGATAAAAAATTGTACAAAAGTATATCTGACATTGACCACAGCATCGACAGCATTCTCCCTCTGAATGGCCCACAGACAGCCTCTGCAAGAGAAATTGGATACAATAATGGCTTCTCTAGGACCTTGATAAAGGTAAGAGATTAGTGGCCAAATCTCCTAAAGTGTCAACTGTCACAGGAACAAACTGTTATAATTATATGATGATCTTTGATTTCAGTCATTATATACTAAAAATAAATAATGAGCAAAAACAATAAAACAACCATACCTAACAAACAAAATTATCTAAATTAAACTAATGACTGCCCAAACAGAAAAAGTTTCTTCATACTAATGACTGCCCAAACAGAAAAAGTTTCTTCATTACAATGACACGATAGTCACTGGACAAGGTAAGCAATAGATATCACTTCACTAGGTCTCTGACGAATCTTATGACAAAGTCTTTGATGAATTAAGTCCAATGACCACCATAGTCTCTATGGTAACTGCAGCGAAGGAGTGATTATGGTCCAAACATGTAATTGGCCAGCTTTCCTCTCCTGCATATACTGCACCTGCTCAGCTGGTACATAGCAAAACCACGATTGGGTCTTTTGCCATCCTATATGCAGAGAATAGATTATTCCAACCTCTTTGGGATCCCAGAAGACGACAGGTATGATTTAGGATGTCACTTATAGCGAGCGGTGGGCATCGCTGGAGTTTGTCAGGTCCTTCAGATGCAGAAACTGGGTCCACACTAAGTACCACTGCCAACTTCAGCAGGACACCATCCAGCTGAGTTGATTCTTGAACTGTCAATTTGTGATCATTTTCCCGTTCTGGGTCGGCTTCTACCTCTTCATCATCATCTTCATGCAGGAGAATGAGGTTCAACACTCTTGCATCAGGTGTCGTCCATTTTTTTATGAGGTTGTTGTGCACAGTCCGTTTAAAAAAGTTCTCCTGTTCGGTAGTGCCACTACATACGTCACAGGTGAGATTTACTTGGTGGCACCTGCCAAGTGTCTTGCAGTTTGTCTTGAAAAGGCCTCACATCACTTTGAAAGGGTGTTCTCCGAACAAATAAGTTTTTAGATTGCATGTATCATTACAGAGGGACGTATGATTACATCTTCCCCTAGGATAGTGATGATTTCTTCAACCTAAATATACCTGACAAGACAAAACTATTAAAGACTATTGCTTCACAAAACGATTTGCTTCATGAGGATTCAGAAGTTTGTTTTATTATCCTGGAGTGATTGAGATGACAGAAAAAGTAGGGGAAGATGGTAATGTTACCAAATACTTGAAGACTCATAAGGGAGTGGATGAGCAGAATAATCTCAAGTCCATGCATTCGGAGTGATTCCATGAAGGCCATTGCGGAGTTTATATTTCATGATGCCACATGCAAGAGATGTTTGCTGCCAGGAATGGAATTGAACCCAAGATATATAGCATACATGGCTCATAATAGATTGCATATGGATGCAAGTCGTGCTAGGTTCTGCTAGCACTTCAATTCATCAAAAAAATAAAAAACACATTATATATATTTTATACTTTTTTTTTTTCAGTTGGTATTTTGTTTTGATTATATTGTGCAAATGTATCTAATGATCTCATCATTGTGACTTTCAATACCAAGATTACATATTGTGAATGTTGTGAATTTGATTTGTAATGTAGAGGGAGAGAGAACTAAGAGGGAGAGGGAGAGAGATCAGAAGAAGAGAGAGGAGATAAAGGAAAGGGAGAGAAAGGAGCAGGGGAGAGAGTAGAGGGAGAGAAATGGGAGAGAGAGGTGAGGAGGATAGGGAGAGGGAGAGAAAGGAGTGTTAGAGAGAGAAGAGGCAGAAAGGAGAGTGAAGTAGTTATGGATAGACATAATGTATGCAGAATATACTATATACTATGCTAATATTAAAACTTATTCACCAGGCCAAAGTGGATTAACTCACTGAAGACGTGCTGTATATGACTAATTGATCAGACAAAAGGGGTTATCGTACAGAGTACATATCCTTCAACTGTCTTGGGAAGACCAGGAGGTTCCCGGATTTGCAATTGGTAAAATGGTGTTTGTCCAGGAAATGCTGGATTATAATTGTTTGTACAATTTACAACTAGCTACAGCACTGTTAGACTAAAGGCTCTCCCTTAGCAGCTGCCATTTTACAACTGGCTATATACAGCACTATGAGACTAAAGGCTGCTCCTTAGCATCTGGTATATACACCTGGTCCATACACAAGTCAGCACTTCACTACACAACTGAGAGGGGGGAAATCCAGCTGCTACCTGGCAGTTAGGGCTTGATAAATTGTGCTTGCATTTATTTTAGAATTTTAGATATGGCAGTACTGAGGCTGAGACGAGGTAGGCATTGTTTGTGGCTAAACACAACATATCTTTCCAAACCAGTCATCATGCCACTAAGCTGTTTAAAGTTATGTTTCCGGATTCGGAGATTGCCAAAAAAATTGCATGTGGGCTTGTCAGGAGACCCACTAGACCAACATGAGAGAGGGGAGGAGAGAGAAGGAGGAGAGACCTAGAGAGAGAGACTTACTAGAGAGAGAGACAGAGAAGAACCAAGACTAAAAGAATTGACATATACCGGTATAAACCATGTGCGTGTTTCAGTACATATTCACCTGTTCCCTTTATTCATAACAACACCATCAAAATCCTTAACGTAAGCTTAGGTGGACTGTTCCAATTGGTCATATATTACAGCATCACATGTGATATAGTAAATTCAGAACCAAAGGGGGACAGACTATTTAAAGCCACCCCCTGAGTAGTGATGCAGATATCCTATTTTCTTGACATAAGATGAGTTGTTCAATCTCTAACCGAGTCTTGGGAAGACTAACCCCTACCTTGTCTTGAGGATATTTCTGGTGGCAGCTTATTAACTGGTGGATCGGAGACCTAATCCAGTCCCGGCCCCGACGCATGGTGGCAGCGGTAAACTACATCTTCTAGCCATCGAATTATTGCATAGCTACTGAACTACTTTATTGGTTACAGTTATTCCTCCTTCTGAGCTAACCATCAGACAAGAGGATGAATCAACCTTCCCAAACCCGACAGTCCCAAATAATGGACCTCCTAACTCAGCTGGTTCTCCCCCAGACGGAAACAGCCATCAGGAGTTTGCAGACAGAGGAGAGACTGATCCAACTACAGGAGTCCCAAATAGCTAAGGAGCAGAAACAGCAGGAACTAATGGTCGAATTCGAAAAGGAGAGAAGGAAACTAGCGTGGGAGCGACAAAAATGGGAGGATGAACGATTTGAAAAACAAATGGAGTGGAAGGATAGGAGACGAGAGATATCAAAGCGGAGTAGACTTGCTGACAGGATGACTCCCTGGACAGACATGGAGCATGCTACGGCATATCTCAGCAGGTTTGAGCATGTAATGCAGGATGCTTGAATTAGTGTAGAGCAGTGGCCCAGTAGGTTAATACCCTTGTTGGCTGGGAAGGCTCTAGATGCATATACCCATAATGTAACCCGACGAGCAGCAGCTACCTACTCCTCCCTCAAAGCAGAACTCCTCCAAGCAATGGGGATGTCCGCCAGAGAGAATTCTCGACTGTCCAGAAAAAGTACACAGATACTTGGCAGCAGAACTGCATGTCTGGTGGAAACTATGATAGACCTTATGACAGATGATTGCACCATGGTGCAAGAGGTAAAGAATATGATTTCAATGTCTAAATTTCTTTCTCTATTTCACCCAGAGGATGCAGATTTTGTCTGTCTCCGGAAACCAATCTCAATATTGGATGCAGCCAAAATTCTCGATGAGCGGAATGCGGTAAAACGTGCACACCCGAACTACACCAGACCTGGCAGCAGCAGAACTACGGAACACCACGACAGACCCCCACCTTCAGGAGTAACACCACCATCACCACGCGAGGATCCCTGGGTCTCAACATGCTACAGCTGTGGGAAGAAGGCCCACAAGAAACCGGACTGACCAGCTAATGTAGCGTTAATCCTAAGTAAAGAGGGTAGGTCCAATGTGTACATTATAGAGAAAGTGAGAGATGAGCCTTGTGTCATGAAGTACGATACTGGGGCAGAGATCACTCTTGTGAGAGAGGATATCGTACTCCCACATGAGTATACCGGTGACTGTAAGCTCCTGGTAGTGACAGATCAGAGAGTTATCTCTAGGCCCCTAGCTCGGGTTTGGATTACTGTAGGGCAGTATCAGATGAAACGATTGGTAGCAGTTTCAGGAGGTCCTGATAGAGTACTGTTAGGTGCTGTCCTCAATAATTTATTCCACTATATTGCCAAGCGTCCATAAAGATCAGCAGGAAGAACATTCCTGCCAGGTTTTGTTGACAAGAGCAGAGAATAAACAAAAGAAGAAAGGGACGAGCAAGATGAGAGAGCTGACCTTATGTCAAGTGCAGACCCAACCCCCTTGAGTAACATTTTTGAATTTGATGACGATCTATTCTCTAATGACCCCATACCGAAGGTAGTACAGAGTATCCCTGATGGACCAGGTGACCTTTTACCATGCAAAAAAATTGTTTATGGCTGAAAGTATTCTTGCTGCTTGGTGACAACCTTAGACTTCTCAAGTTTGATGAAGAGTGTCAGGTTTCAGATGAGAGTCTAGGAATAGGTACTGAAACTTGGTGTTGTCTTGCAGCATTTGAAGAAGAGAGAGATCCAAAGCCATTCTTTACAGCAGTATGCAACTTTTACCTGGCAAACATTGCAAAAATGGTACAGTTGGGTATATATACTCTCCTAAAGAATTTCGGTGTTCTTCAGCCAGATAAAACATCCACTTATTCAACAGCTACTGTCTTGAATTTGAAAGAATTCTGGTTGCTTGCAAACAACCACAGAGATATGAACATCATTCTAAAAAATGTTCGAAGATTTTTTTTTTAATGGCTCATACCATTAACATAATGTGTACACTCACACTGATTTAAACTTTGCTAGAACTAAGAGACAATTTCAGCAGATTGGTTTATCTGATTCTGAATCACTTGACCGCATTGAAGAGGAATTTAATGACTTTCTTCTTTCCCCAGCTGACATTCCCATACCAGATACATACCATCATACCCAAAACTTCCTTGTGCTGGCTCTTATTGGTGGAAAGTGAGCCAGATCAAAACTTTGGCTGGGGGAGTTAAGGTTTAGTTACTTGTCAATCTCATGGATGGTCTGTTGACCGTATCCTGCTCCAATGCTGATGCAGAGAGGGGCTTTTCTATACTCAGAAAAGTCCACACAGACCATAGATCCCGTCTAAATGAAGATACCTTTAATGTCAGCCAAGTTTAACAGCAATTCTCATTCTTGTCGTTTTGATGCTAAACTTTCAGATGAGCTCCTTACAAAATGTAAACAGGTCACAACCATTTCTATGCAAATCTATGCAAAAATGAATTATATTCATGGTGGGCATGGTAAATGTCCTGGATTTCAATTTTTTTAAATTGGAAGGTCTGTCTGAGTAATTAAATCCAGTCCTGAAAGCAGGTCTAAGAATAGAGAATTAGGAACTCTTACCTCCATCACACACTAATCCTGTGTTCTTTGACCTGATTTCTCAAATATGAGTGCTCGGTAAAATTTGCCCTTTTTCTCTAGCTCCTGTTGTGTTCAGGAGTGGTAATAGCAAGTAATTACAATAACTTTCTCAACTTTCTCAATAATGATCTTGAAATTGCATTCTCTCAAGTTTCGACTAGATGCTTTACTCTGATGAAGGCTAGAGCATCTAGGTGAAACATCAAGAGAGTACAATTTCAAGTGAGATAGCTGATATGCTATAGTAAGTATCAAAAACGTTTCCAGTTCCCATACCCATTCCAGCAGCAATGCTACGACTTAGAGGATGGGAAAACAAACACGCGATTACCGGACAAAAAAAACCCCCGACAAATAACACGAACTAGAGCCATTAAGTTTCTGTTTCATCGAAATGGGGCTTTTTAAACAAAAAAGCTATGTGTACACATAGCATTCACATGGGGAGGAGTTTTTGGGGGATTCCACCATGTTTGGGTTTTTTTAAGAAGTCATTTGGGCAATCCAGAAGTCTATGACAGATTAGTTATTTCTGGTGCTAACCTACTATTGGAGCTGATATTAGCCTACTAGTGTCTGTCCTTCAGGTCTATATAGCTTTCCACTCTCCTTCAGGTCTATATAGCTTTCCGCTCCCTAGCTTTTGCTTCTAGATCATTGCTACACTGTTTGGCCAAGTTGCATTAGACAAGACTTGCTACAGTATATAGTCTTGTAGTGATTAGATTTGCTAAGGATAGTCTTAGGCAAAGCATGGTTAAGACCATGACTTGTAAAATATTGCCCCTTTTAAAGCACTTGCAGAACCTCTAGTAACTAGCAGGCATTGCCTTAGAAAATGTTAGATTTCACAGGGTAGCTTAACAGACCTTGCATTAGAAAGGTGAAGATTTCACAGAATGTCTAGTAGATTAGCATGAGAAATCTTAACCTCTAGAAATTTCTAGCTAAGCGTTTATATGTAATAAGCCATGTTTAATATTAGGCCTCACCTCAACCATGTTTAGACCAGCTTTAGAAAACTCCTCTAGAAACCTCCAGCTAAGCTTTTTTATGCAACAAGGCATATCTACCTCTCCTTAACTATATATAGGCCAAGAGCTAATGCATTGTGCAGTTAGGCATTCATATTTTGGCCAACAGAGAACTCGGGTGTCAGTAGTGCCAATAAGCATGGGCATGGTGGATGTCTTCGATGTACCTGCAACATGACCTCAGACTTCTATGGTGTCCTTGATTGCCCCATCGACCGACAAATAATGAAACTAGTCCACTTCTCTCCTACATTCGCTGGTATCCAACCAACTACTCTTCTCAGAGCCTATTGAATTAGAGCATGTATGGGAAATGTTTTTGGAATCATTCCAGCAAATATACAAGTGTTTACACTTGCAAAATATGCAATGACATGGAAAATTATGTAAATGTTAGCCTGTTTTTAAGCTGTTCCTTCAAGCCCCCAAGCAAATCTGAGCCAGTCTTAAAGGCTTATCCTTCAAATTTAGAATAAGCTAATCATTCAAGCTTCTTTAAAATGAAACCAGCTTATAAATTGTACGCTTAAACCAAGTTGTCATTTAAATTAGCTAAACTAAGCTTATAAAGCTTTAGAAATGACAGACAGCTTACCTTGTTCGTGTGTCTGATGAGCTGACAATAGAGTTACCTGGCAAAGTCTATCCTAGAGCAGTCAAATGTTGTAGCCCTAGCTTGGTCTGAAGCAAATGCTAGAGCTAGTCAACAGTTGTTTCATCACTCAGCTTCATCTGCTCCTGAATTTCTTCCTCCAAGGCTGGGATTAAATTAACATTGATGACCTTCCACTGAAGAATGATGGATATTATGAAAAGTACAAGTAGCGAGAGGCAACAGAACGACTAAGAAACTGGAAGAAGCTGGAGCACGAAACTGAGAGAAGTTGAAGCTCGAGGCTGACCAATGACCGTAAGCGAGGGCGAGGAAATTGAACCGCAAATAAGTTGAAATGATTTAAAAAATCTTCGTCGTTCGAAAGGAGTTTTTTCTCCGTCTTTCTGCTAGGGTTGTTGCTAGGGTTGTTAAACGGTGTTGGCTTAATCTTGCTAAGAAACGTTAATAATGGAATGCAACTGGAACATTGTTTTGGCACATACGGTTGACACTTCGCACAAGCTGCCATATCTGATCCACCAACTTTTCAGGGAACCCACGACTTAATGCCAGTACACCTGGGTCCCCGGACCCACCATTAAGAAACCCGATTTGGTTTCAACAGTTCCAAAGATAAATTATCATAATTGCAATGATAATTATCATTAGCACAGGACACAAGGACCTCCAAGTTCAAACGCTAGGAATATAATTACAGAATGCCTGCCAAACTCACCTGTTCACAGTGTAGGTATATATCAGCTCCACCACAGAGCCACACACTAGAGAGGAGCTCTGCATGGACAGGAAAAGGATGACAATGACATGTTGCTGGAGTGCTCTCCACTGTGCTTGGTATTGAACTGTTGACACGTCACACTACCACGAATGTGTAGACACCTCACTGATCACAAATTATCAAGAATGTGCATTGTTTACACCTCAGAGTGTCAGGAATGTGCACTGTTGGCTCCTCACTTTATCAAGAATATGCACTGTTGACTCCACACTATAAGGAATCTGCAATTAACAACTCGCACTCAGGAATGTGCACTTTTGACAGCACACTCGGAAATGTGCACTGTTGACACCTCACACTATAAGAAATGTGCACTCATGACACCTCACACTCAGGAATGTGCTGTTGACACTTCACTGACACTCACATTATCAAGAATGTGCACTGTTGATGCCTCAGACTATTAGGAATGTACACAGTTGACACCATAGGAAATGTACACTGTTGACACGCCACACTATAAAGAATGTGCACTGTTGACACGCCACACTATAAAGAATGTGCAATGTTGACACCACACGCTATAGGAATGTGCAGTTGACACCTCATTAACACTCACATTATCGAGAATGTGCGCTGTTGACACCTCAGACTATCATGAATGTGTACTATTGACACTGCATTATCATAAATGTACATTGTTGACACCTCATATTGTCAGGAGGGTGAAGTTGGCTCCTCACTGACACTCGCATTATCAAGAATGCACTGTTGACACCTCTAACTATCAGAAATGTACAATGTTAACAACACAACGACATTATTAAGAATGTGCAGTTGACACCTCACACTCAGGAATGTGCACTATTGATACCACTCTATCTGCAATGTGCACTGTTGACACCCCACACTATCAAGTATGTGCACTGTTAAAACCTCGCACTATCAGGTATATGCACTGTTTACACCTATCACTCAGGAATGTGCTCTATTGACAACACACACGGGAATGTGAACTGTTGACACCTCACACTTGGGAATGTGAACTCTTGACAGCTCAGACTATCACGATTATGCAGTGTTGACATCACACTATCGTAAGTGTGTGCTGTTGACACCTCACAGACAGGAGTGTGTAGTTGACACCACACTGACACTCAGTTTATCAACAATGCACTGTTGAAACCAAAGTCTATCAGGAATGTGCACTGTTAACACCACGCTGACACCTCACATTATCAAGAATGCACTGTTGACACCTCAGACAATAAGGAATGTGCACTGTTAACACCACACTGACACCTCACATTATTAAGAATGTGCAGTTGACATCTCATACTCAGGAATGTGCACTATTGGCACCACGCTAACGGGAATGAGCACTGTTTATACCTCACAGTATATTGGGAATGTGCACCAATTGACACCTCATACTAAGAAATATTCACTGTTGACACTTCACACTATTAGGAATGTGCCCTGTTGACACCTCACACTCAGGAATATGCACCGTTGACAACTAACACTCAGGGATGTGCACTATTGACACCACACTCGGGAATGTGAACTGTTGACACCTTATACTTGGGAATGTATACTGTAACACCTCAAACTAAGACATGTGGACTGTTGACACTCAGGAATGTGCACTGTTGACACTTCACACAGGAATGTGCTCTGTTTATACCTTGCACAATCAGAATGTGCACTCTAACACTTTACACTATCAAGAATGTGCACTGTTGACACGTCACTCTTGGGAATGTGCACTGTTGGCACTTCAAATATCAGGAATGTGCACAGTGACACATCACACAGTCAGGAATGTGTTCATAGAATACGAACACCATGTGCTGTCTGAGACCTGCCTCGGGGTGACCTTTGCACTGAATGGAACTTGACAAAGAAGTACACAAACAAAGGCTCACAGAAATACAATACAAGCCAAAAAAAAATTACAAGCCATTGCGTTCCATTTAAATTCAACGGAGAAACGTTTCGTAAGAAACGCTCAAACAACACTCAAGGAACGCACAAGCAATGTATTGCTTGATGCTCGAACGGTTATCCAAAACATGTAATCAATATTTACGGTATCCTACACCACATTTTCGATAGAGCGTGTCAAGTCAGTCGGCCTACTGTTGATCACTGTTGTCTTTTGTCATAGCTTCTACTTTTGATTTGTCCTGGAAATCGCTCATAGAAGAACTCTACCTTCGCTCTAAGCAGTAAGTGTAATACTAGGTAGAACTCCAATGGCTTGTACCCCTAGTGCCTATCTATGGTAGTGACCAAGCCTTTACTTCAGTCTAGTTTTTAGTGTTATTTAGTAACGTTCTTGCTGGAAAAGAAAACAAAAAACAAACAAACTAATTATGTGTTGTTCTTCAGGCAAAATGAAAGTTCTGTGTCGGCTCTACCAAGCAGCAATGTCATAGGGGGCTCCACAGTAGCAGCCGACTGTGAGACAGGGAGGGTGATATACAAAGGCAAGATTTCAGCTATTAGTAAGTTTGAAAGATAATTCTTTACAAATTCAGGTGTGATTTACTATTTTGGAATGTAGTTACCAGGCAGCCATGGAAGAGCTAAAGGTAGAATTCAAGCCCATCATGGAAGAGGAGGATAATATTCGCTCTCTAACATCTGTGGTGGTGGGGTCAGTGTGGGTCCCGATCAGGACTGGACTTGTTCGATTACTGATATAGTTGGTTTTAAATAATCGTTGTAACAATAATAAAAATACTTTTTAAAAACACCTCCAGTAACACCCAAACACTACAAAAGTTTTGCCAACCTGAACAACTTAAAGTTTTCAAATCCTTAGCCAGCCTGGATGTATGTTTGAGGTCAGTGTCCTGCATGAAGCAGTGATGGGGGCTAACATCCTTACGAAGGGTAAAAGGGTCTGGTGAAGAATTTGGGGGGAAAATGGGGCTCTGATAATACAGTGGAATCTCTGATAACGGACGCATTGGGACGAGGACTTTTGTCCATTATTTGGATGTGTCCCTTATTCAGAGGTTTTTCCCCATTAATCTCATTTTATCATTATAATAGGTGGAGAACGTGGATTGTTTGTTCATTCATCAAATTCATTCATCAATTGTAGATATCACATGCATATTATATTAATATATGTGTACATAATAATTATAAGATACTAATATTATTATATGAACATTGTTTTATTGTAGACATAAATTGATGCAGTTATTCAGTGTGAAGGGCAGGGAAGTATGAATGTAGAGTACTTTGTCTGGCATCAACTGAATGAAGACAAGCTACTTTATCAATTAGAGAACTGGTACTCAAGGCTTCGGTAAAACATGCATGGCTTTCCAAAAAGGTTTTGACCTCCTCTAATGATTGTATAGCTTCTCTATAGTTTCTCAATTTGGGGGGAGGTGGTAGTAGGTCTAGGTCTTCTCCATCTGTAAGTGCTTCCTCATATTCAACAATGGATGACTGTTCAGAAAGGCTTGTTAAAAAGCTTTCTTCCCAGGTATCATCATCAAACTCAGTACATACAGGAAGATTGCTGTCTCCATTGACATACTCTTCAGGTGAACAACTACCCTTGGAGCCCATTGTCTTTGAAATGAGTGCACCTTGTGCTAATTCGGCATCAACGTCTTGAAAAGGATCTTCTTCATTTAAGCTGGTCACATCCAACTCACTATTAAGAACACCACCACTTCTGAAGCACTTAGTTATCCTTTCTGGTTTTACTTCACTCCATGCCTGAGATATCCACCTGATAGCAGTTAGTACATTAATAGACTTTGTTATCTCAGAAGCACAACTGCAATCATCAATCTTAGCTAACACATAGTGAAGGAGAAGCCGATGATAATGGACCTTGAAGTTCTGGATGATCCTCAAGTCTAGTGGCTGTAATTTAGATGTTGTATTTGGTGGAAGAAAAACAATTTTTATATTACTATATTTTTCTTTTAAATGTTCTGGGTGGCAACCAGCATGACCCATAAAAAGCAAAATAGATTTTTTTAATGCTGATGTTACGGTTAAAAGAGGTCAATACTGCTTCCAAGATTTCTCCTGTCATCCAGGCTTTTTTCTGGTGATAATACTTGATTGGTAGACTATTTTTATCCATACCTCGAAAACACCTGGGGTTTTCTGATTGCCAGATTACAATAGGAGTCTCCTTATCACCAGCTCCATTCACTATGAAAGTCACTGTGACCCTCTGCTTACACTTCTTCCCACCCTTGCACTTCTTCCCCTTCTGAGCAAATCCTTGCTCTGGAAGAGCCCTCCAAAAGCATCCTGTTGCATCTAGGTTATAGATATCTTCCTTTGCATATCCCCTCAAAATCTCGGGCAATCTCTCCTTCGATGACTCAACAGTATCCCCTTGTACATCACCTGATTCTCCACACACAGTCACTCTTCTAATGTTATATCGCTTCTTCCACTTTTCCAACCATCCATTGCTTCCCTTGAACTCCTTGTCCCACAATTTGCTCGGCTTTTTCAGTAAGCTGGGACCCACAGGGGTAAATGTTCTTTGAGCATGCCAGGAGGTACCATTGATATAAAGCATCGTTAATCTCCGAGTATTCGGACACACGAGATCTCTTGTTTGCATGAGACAAAGAACTTGAAGCATTTGATTCATACAAGGTGACAATAGATTCCTTGTTTTTCAAAATATCTGAAATTTGGGTCTTTCCACAGCCGAAGAGTTCACCAAGTGAATGTACAGTAACACCAGCATTCTTCTCAGCTTCCTTGATAACTTCAATCTTTTTCTGTTAAGAGAGATGACATCTACGCTTGCTCAAAGAAGCCATGACTCGAATGAAGCAGCTGCTAAACCGGCACACGTTCGATAGATGCATAGCCTTGACACAATTCGTGCGGCTGGCGCGTGAGATCGCTTCCAAGCCTGTAGTTAGTAGTGGACCTGGTGGTGGTGCAATGTCTTTGAGTGTGACAGAGATTCAGTCCTATATCAGAGGACACCATGTGTACAAAGAAGTGTGGACACCTCACATAGGGGAAGTTCTGCTACTCAAACGGGAGCCAGATAATGCCGTGGACCAGTCTGCTGTGGCCGTAATCAAAGACGGCGAATTTGTAGGTCACAGGAGGCAGAGTCAACAGAGGAGTGGGATATGGAGTTGAAGTTATATTTCTACAACGATGGATGAGCTTTGGGTGCACTAAGAGCTGTCCGTTAGCCAGAATTGAGAGGTATATATCCGTTACAGGGAGGGTGACTGAGTACTATTTCAATGGAAAAGCCAATTGGTGCATGTGCTCCTGTCCGTTATAAGGTAGTTGTCCGCTATAGGGAATGTCCGTTAGTAGAGGTTCCACTGTACAATCAAAGATGTATTCCAGTACACACATGCACCTTCACCAAATGTTTCACGCTACGATCAAATATTAAATCACCTTACTAAACCATAACTCTACACCTTATATTACAAAACCATAATAGAACATGTAACAGATCTTGGCTTGCTAAACCATATATTTACACCTTATTACAAAACCATAATAGAACATATAACAGATCTTGGCTTGTTCTTTCGTGCCTGTCTTATCTTACAGCAACAAAAAAGCCTATGTGTTTCCAATTGAACTGTGCACTCGTCCATCCATTGGCTACCTCTCTCTAGAAGGTTCTGCCTGTCTCCCTCCAATCTCTTGATCTAGGATAAGGATAAATGATACCACAATTGATCATAGGCTTATTACTTGAGTTCACGATACCAATTCACCAGTGTTCCATATCAATATCTTGCCCTAGTCTTAAGGCATAATATCTACAAAGTGCTTAACTATGTATATAAATCCAATGGCTTATCTCATTGGCTCTAGCCAAAATGCCATCAAGACCAAGGCCTAGATTATCATTAGCCTCTTATCAACCAACTTAGCTTCAGTGTGACACAGAAAGCTTCTACACTAGATATTAACTTTCATGTAGCTTAAACCCAAAATTAGTTCAACACAAACCTTGTTGGCTTCTCTATTAGTTTGCAGTATGCATTGCCTCGAAACATCCACACAAGCAATGTCCTGCAAAGCAAGACTAGGTTCCCTTTGCTATGAAGGAGAATGTGCAGTTGGCATGCTGTCTTCTCGTGATCTTCCTGCATCTTTTCCTCCACGACTTGTGGGACAGCAGCTGTAACCAACGAAGATCTTCCACTCCATGGTGTCAGGCAATACTAGTCTCGCAGTGCCTGATAAAACTGTGGATGCTTTGCCTTGTTGCTATCACATCCTCCTTCAAAATACAGACGACAGCCACGGACTTGAATCCTCTAGATTCCAAAGAATAAAATTCCCTGTTTCTTATACTAGAATATGGCATCTTGATTCCGATAAGCTGAAAAAGAATAACCACTAAAGCAACAACCATTAGCCTTTCACCCGCTTTCGTCGATCGCTGGACATGCGCAAGTGAAATTCAGTGTTACAACACTTAATGATCCTTGCCTAACATTTGGTGGCGAACATTTAGCAAATATTTGGCGAATGTTTAGCGAATGGTACAGCAATGCTGTGACTTAAACATACCACAAACATCCAACGCAAATGGTACGTAAAATTTTGGGGGGCTTGTACTGTAGCTGATGGGTTAGCTCAGCATGACCATTATCAGCCGCAACAAATCACATGATTCACAAGAGGCATGGCCATCCACATGTTAAGCACCTTTGATTACAATACATGTAGCATAATTCAGAATACTCTGTCTCATGCATCGTGGGATTTGGCTCGTTTCCTATATTGAGGCTAGTAATTTGTAACATGCTTCTAAATATCCCATTAGCTCGTAAATAGTGGTGTAGATGGCATCCTTTCAATGCATTTTTAAAAATAACCCAACATTCTCTCCTATTTGGAGACGCTTCTAACTCACTGAACAATAAATGTCCAACACCCGAGGCAGTGACTACAAGATAACTATTCTCTATGTTCAAAGGTGGGCCAAGCAAAGTATGCCAGACCACACCCAACCCTGGAGGAGAGCTAAGTCACGAAGTAGGCCAGACCACACCCATACATGGAGGAGAACAGTCTCAGACCAGACACACCATAGAGGTCACAAAGTATGTCAGACCACACCCACACCGTGGAGTAGAGCAGTCACAGAGTATGTCAGACCACACCCTCCCCCTGGAGGGGAGCAGTTAAACAGAGATCAACCATGTGGAAGTGGCCTAGATCACTCCCCATAGAGATATAACATACCCATGTGATTAGAACACTTCCAAGTGTGGTTAGAGCAACCATCCCGCCCACCCTCAGTGTTATTACAGCCGGATATGCATTTATAAACAACTTTCACAGCATCCGCATATTCAAACATGCGAAGACTCCACCAATAATTAACCTGAACAGAGAAGTCCCCCAGAGGTGAAGACTCTATGAGGTAATGCAGTATCTGGCTGGATATGTATTTATAAACAACTGTCATACATCATCCACACACTGATCGATATTCAAACATGACAAGACTCCACCAATAATTAACCTGAACACAGAAGCCCGCCAGAGGTGAAGACTCTATGAGGTAGTGCAGTATCTGGCTGCTGGGTGCCTTCATACTAAGGACGAAGGCCCCAGGTTTGCTGGAACTTGAACGGACCATGAACGATCCCTCTGGTTGGTGAGATAATATCTCTACAGCGATGTCCCTGTGGAAAAAGATGGGGAGCACTGTAATGAGCCACATATTTCTCAGAGAGGTCAAGTAGCAGATCGTGCAGTGCTGGGAAGGAAAGGGTTTATTTCCAATCCATCCACCCTTCAATAAAAGTGGGCATTAAATGATATTCTCTGCTTGTGAAATAGGTAGATGGTTAATTATTCCAATATATAAGTGGGCATTAAATGATATTATCTGATTGTGAAGTGGCAGCTCGCTCAGTGGGTAGACGGTTAAGGGGGGACTGTACATCAAAAACTAGACTTTTTTCCTTCTTCCTTCTTTCAAACAGTTCTTGTGTCTATCCTCTAGCCATTTGCAAAGTTTGAGAGACATTGGATGCTCCATTTCGAAGTTATGTTGGTTTTTGTCCATGTAACAAATCAAGAAACTACAAAGAGAACACATCTTGCATGATATTTCATTGTAAACCCAAACATTTCATTGCCCTAACTTGGACTATAGTTTTCTAAAAAAAAAAAATTCTTTTTTTTTTGGCCGTAAAGCTCATAACTTTCCTACACTTCACTATAAAATTTATATCACTGGGGATAGCTCTTCGAATTATCTGTGCAATACATGAAACAAAAAATTTAAATACTATAAGTGTAGGCAAGTTATTGTGATATGAAGTGGTGAGGTTTGGGATTTTCCCTGGTGTTTTCCGGTTGCAAAAGCAGTGGCCTGCCACTCAAAAATCACGATTTTATGGAACTAGGGCTGGGGCTACGGCTAGGGCTATCTGTTCATGTGTTGCACAGATTAGAGCCTCCTCTATCAGCTGACCAAATCTGGGACTTTGATCTTGATGAACTTTTCTGCAAGTTAGGTCAACTTTTTTAGGGATCTTGATGTATCTTCCGAGAAAATATGCCTGAAGAGACATTCAACATATTATTAGGAAGAACAACGTATAAGGAACACATTGGGGGGTGGGGGGGGGGGGGGGGGGGGGGGCAAATTATCTGCATAGAGTGTATAGAAAAAAGGTTATGGCGATTTATACTACTTTGGTGGCGCTGACTTACAGTCCCCCCTTAATTATTCAAATATATAAGTGGGCACTAAATGATATTCTCTGCTTGTGAAATAGGTAGATGGTTAATTATTCCAATATATAAGTGGGCACTAAATGATATTCTCTGATTGTGAAGTAGCAGCTCGCTCAGTGGGTAGATGGTTAATTATTCAAATATATAAGTAGGCATTAAATGATATTCTCTGATTGTGAAGTAGTAGCTCGCTCAGTGGGTAGATGGTTAATTATTCAAATATATAAGTGGGTATTCTTAGCTTGTGAAGTAGCAGCTCGCTCAGTGGGTAGATGGTTATTTATTCAAACGTCTTTTTGGGGGGATATAAGTTATATCTTTCATGGATATTCAGGGATATTTCGGTCAGAGCAATTCTAACAGAGGGGTACCTTCTAACCCAGGACCACCTCCTAACCCAAGGCCACCTCATAAGCAGGCTCACCTACTAATCCAGGACCACCTCGTAACCCAGGGCAACCTCCTAACCCAGACCACTTCCTAACCCAGGCCATCTCCTAACCCTTGGCCACCTCCTAACCGAGGGCCACTCCCTAACCCATGGCCACCTATTAAACCAGGCCACCTGGTAACCCAAGACAACCTCCTAACCCAGGGCCACTCCCTAACCCAGGGCCACCTATTAAACCAGTCAACCTGCAAACCCAGGACCACCTCCTAACCCAGGGCCACCTGCTAACCCAGGACCACCTATTAACCCAGACCTCCTGCTAACCCAGGACCACCTCCTAACCCAGGGCCACCTGCTAACCCAGGACCACCTATTAACCCAGACCACCTGCTAATCCAGGACCACCTCGTAACCCAGGGCCACCTGCTAACCCAGGACTACCTCCTAACCCAGGGCCACCTGCTAACCCAGGACCACCTATTAACCCAGACCTCCTGCTAACCCAGGACCACCTCCTAACCCAGGGCCACCTGCTAACCCAGGACCACCTATTAACCCAGGCCACCTGCTAACCAAGCACCACCTCCTAACTCAGGGCCACCGTTGACCCAGGGCTACCTCCTTCTGCTAGTGCTAGTAACTGCAAAGATGAATCAGAGAACTCGGAGATCGATTGCTCAGTAGCACCTCGTAAATAGCAATGTATTTCTCAATCTTCAGCCACTTCTGCAAAGAGCTGCTCTAAGTCCCATCTACTTGTGAGCACCAAGAAGTACAATGAGAAATGCGAAAGATTGTTCCCCATACTTGAGTACAGTAAAGATCACCATGATGCTTTCTGTAAGATATGCAGGAAAAGGGAGAAATCGCTCAAAAGAACCGGATGGATGACGGAGCCTTTCAAAAACTGGAAAAAGGCCACCGAAAAAATGTGAGTTCATTCCAATAGCAACATTCATGTCCAGTCTTGTGAAGTACCATCAGCAGGGGCCATGGCAGAGGAGGAGGGCTCCATAGAAGAGGAAGAAAAGTTGAAAAATAGGAAGGAAATTAAGGCACTCCATCAGTGTACCCACTACATGTACGTAGCTCAGAGACATATCGCTCACACTAAGCTTTGATGGATTGGTTGTAAGCTGAGGTGGTGAGGTTCTTGGAAACCATTTCGAGAGTGCTGGGGAAAAAATCTAAAGTTGCTGCAGTGGAATTTATAACAGCAGTTGGCCGGTGGGTTGAGGAATCCTTTCCTGAGTGTATTCACGAAGCAAAGTCCAATAATTTAATGCCTTACAATGACCTAATAATTTACCTGAATTTTACTCTCTTGACGTTCGATTAGATGCTCTAGCCTTCATAAGGAATGTTCCTGATGAAGGCTAGAGCATCTAGTCAAAACATCGAGAGAGTACAATTTCGAGTTGGTTATTGAGAATGTTTGTAATTTTATGATGTCAACTTAGAATTCATTGAGAATTGAATGGCTGATGAGTGTACAGACACTCCTGCAGAATGACTGTCTATCCAGGGGAGGAGGAAGCTTGGCTGCATTGGTAAGGCCATTGAAAACACGCCCACTGAAACCACGCCCGCTAGACGGTGTGCCAAGGAAACATGTGTTACAGGAACAGGAACAGGAAATGGAAATATGAAGTGCTATCGTATTCATTACATTGTTTTATTGTTTTGCAGTGTCAGGGATCTCCCTCCTAGTATAAGCCCTGACTAGACCCTGACCCACAAGAGGACATATGAGATAGGTGAACTATCTGAGAATCACAACTATATAGTCTAAACAAAGTCACCATTAATTAATGAACACGGTGATTCTTCATGTTGACTAGCCAATTCTGATTGGCCAGGAAATAGTGTATGATGCATTACTATATATTACCATTATATCATTATGGACTGACTAGCTATGTACCAGGCAGTAGCCCATTCAAAGGAGCTGGTATTAATTACAAGTGTCCAGTTCTTGTGAATTATGTTATCTTATGTTATCCTATTTCTAAGAGATAACAAGATTCTGAGGTAGCTTATAGCTTATAATCCACTACACGGAGGTAATAAATAATGACAAAATTTTTTTGTTTGACTACATGTGATAATTATTTATGCTAATGTAATGAAAAGTAGTACCAAATATTTTAAGTCTATGTTCAGAGTCACCAACAAATTCATTTGCAATGCTAGCTAAGTCTAGCTTATCAGTAATATCCTTATGAGCATGCAAAACCATGAGGTTGTTTAGCCTCTCTTGACCCATGGTGTTTCTTGTTTCTTAGGTAGGTCTTCACACTATGAAGAGCACTGAAGGAACTCTTGGATGTGGAATTTGAGGCTGGCATAATGAGGACAAGTTTAGCACAACACAGACCTGAGACAGAAGACCTCGTCCTGTCGTCATGTATCTCAACTATGCATGCGCAAACAAGGAACGTCATACCCCAAAAAAATAAATAATAATAATAATAATAATAATAAAATAAAATTAAAATAAAAAATATAAAAAATATGGAATAATATTGCTACGGCCATGGCCGTAGTGGCCGTATCGCTTGCGCCGCCCCTGCTATCTCCTGTCAGTCGGACGAAATAAAAGAGAGCGGCGAATCATCCGAATGTTGCCAGTACTACGCTCTCATTCTGCTTGGGGGTGATGAAAGTGGAGTTCAGAGTCAACTAAGGGAAATCGCACACTTCCACTGCCTCATGTTTTAGCTTACTTGTGCTTGAGCTGCTAACTCGATTCCAGGAACTAAGCATGTGTCTACCACAACATTGAATACACTAGGAAATGTTTCCACTATTCTCCTATGGAAGTGAGTCTCTGAAAGAGATTCAGCGAATAATCAATGTGCCTGAAATGAAGATAGACAAGCCTTCACACCTACCGATTAGCACATGGACAGTGTGTACAAGCAGTGAAGAGAAGCTATAGTACTTAGTGGTTGCCCCTAACGACATACACTCTACAAATGTACTTGTACTTCCAGCTAGAGGTGATATCAAATGTGCTATGAATTTTTGGAAAGATTATATGATTGGTACATATACAAGACACAATTGGCCTATGGGGAACCTCAGGCTTT
Organism: Cladorhizidae sp. MBARI D1340-BT2; assembly: GCA_028752905.1. Lineage (NCBI taxonomy): Eukaryota > Metazoa > Porifera > Demospongiae > Poecilosclerida > Cladorhizidae > Cladorhizidae sp. MBARI D1340-BT2. The sequence continues at coordinate 177,931 of JAQNBH010000099.1, forward strand.
ATGTATCTTAGGGAGCCCATAAACCAGTGGTCTACTTCCAGTGGGCTTAATTCTATTATATAATGCCTACAGTAAGTGTGCTAAAGAGAAGTCTGCAAATGCTGAGCATGCATGGGATAATGGACATCCTATTTTTTGGGAGAAAGCCACCATCTGAGACAAGACCAGAAGACAGAAGGAACTGCTAGTGAAGGAGGCCTAGCACATCAGCCTACCAAAGTGTGAGTAGTTCAATCGAGACTGTGGAATGGACTTGCTTGGCTGCTGGGGAGCCACTCTCAAGCTGCCACGACCACCATAATTATTCTCATTGTTTATTTTATTTTTATTTGTTTGTTTATTTATTGTCTATTTTCTATAGTCTATTTTTTATTTTATTTTTTTATATTTTTTTTTTAAACCATTCATTTATTAATTAAATATATATTTGTTTAATTATATATTATTTATTTATTTTAATCTATTTTAATTTTATTTTGTTTACTCTTTTTGAATTAATTTATTACTTTATTATTATTATACATTATTATTATTATACATTATTATACTTATTATTATTATACTTTATTATTATTATTATTATAAATACATTTATACTACATCACGTGATCTGTGGCTAATCTGATTGGTTAATAACTATAGGTTACATAGGCGCATTACCTACACTTTTAACCGCATGTAGTTTAGCCTATGCGCAATGTAGTATAAGTAAGATAGCCTATTCAAAAGAGTCGGTTATGCGCCAGTGTAACCTACTCGTTTGCTGTTACATTCCTCGGCTTCGCCTCGGGGTAACCGCAAACTCGGAGGTTACATAGGCGCATAACCGACTCTTTTGTATAGGCTATCCTATACATATATATACTTTTATCTATAAACAATAACATTAAAAAAAACAAAGTCAAGGAGGTGGAGATGGACCTAGCCTCTGTACCTCCAATAATAATAATAATAATAATAAAAATAATAATAATAATAATAATAAAAAAATAAATAAAAATAATAATAATAATAATAATAATAATAATAATAATAATAAAAATAAAAAATAAAATAATAATAATAATAATAATAATAATAATAATAATAATAATAATAATAATAATAATAATAATAATAATAATAATAATAATAATAATAATAATAATAATAATAATAATAATAATAATAATAATAATAATAATAATAATAATAATAATAATAATAATAATAATAATAATAATAATAATAATAATAATAATAATAATAATAATAATAATAATAATAATAATAATAATAATAATAATAATAATAATAATAATAATAATAATAATAATAATAATAATAATAATAATAATAATAATAATAATAATAATAATAATAATAATAATAATAATAATAATAATAATAATAATAATAATAATAATAATAATAATAATACTAATAATAATAATAATAATAATAATAATAATAATAATAATAATATAATAATAATAATAATAATAATAATAATAATAATAATAATAATAATAATAATAATAATAATAATAATAATAATAATAATAATAATAATAATAATAATAATAATAATAATAATAATAATAATAATAATAATAATAATAATAATAATAATAATAATAATAATAATAATAATAATAATAATAATAATAATAATAATAATAATAATAATAATAATAATAATAATAATAATAATAATAATAATAATAATAATAATAATAATAATAATGATGATGATGACGATGACAACAACAACAATAATAATAATAGTAATAATAGTAATAAGAGTAATAGTAATAATAGTAATAGTACTAATAATAATATTAATAATAATAATGATGATGATGATGATGATGATGATGATGATGATGATGATGATGATGATAATGATAATGAGGATGTTGAAGATGAGGATGATAATGATGATAATAATAATAGTAATAGTAATAATAATAACAACAACAACTAGAGCCATGGAGTGGAGATGGACTAAGGGTGCCCAAAACTGCTGCAGTATTTTTCCTCTGTATTACCACAGGCAGATGTTGAAGGAGGTACCAATAATTATAGCCAACAAGACATTTATTTTAAATTTATTTTAATTATTTTATTATTTTATTATTTTATTTATCTATTATACTTTATTTTTTCCACATCTCGTTCACGTGCTGGACGTGTGTGTTGGGGTGTGGTTTTCTAGCATGTGGTGAATAACTATATAGCAGGCTCACGCCAATCTTAGCATCATATTATTCCTGATGAAGGCTAGAGCATCTAGTCGAAATGTTGAGAGAGTACAATTTCATGAGAAGGTTATTGTATTGTAGATACATAGTTCATTGTTTATAGGAGTTCTGTGAGCTGTTTCTCTAGACAGTAGATCTTCTTCTGGTTACTTCTCTTTATCCCCCTATGGGGTTAGATTTCCAAGGGGAGGGGCCAAAAAATTCAGGGCGGGGGGGGGGGGGGGGGGGGGGGAATACATGACCACAGCCCCCTCTCAGTCAGTGTATTTGAGAACCCGATTCTAACCTGTTTCCAACTTGAATCTAACCTAATTTGGTTACATGTACACATCCTAATGTACACATCCTAAGTGTGGATTAAAAGTCAGCCAGCCACTTAAATAAGTGCGTTTCAAGTACATATGGTGTGGATTAATATGAGGTATGTACTGTAGATGTGAGATGTCTGTGTAAATATGCTCTAGTAGGAACCCTGAGAGTGAGATCTCTGTGTAAAGATTCTTTAGTGAGAACCCTGAGAGCAACCCTACTATACCATGGTATCCCTTCATGAAACCAGACGGCATCATCCAGAGAGATCTCCGGCAGTGGACTCATGTTTCTGCTTCCCCTCAAGCCAGCCTAAGTGGGCATAGCAGAAGATGAAGGAGTTTGCAAATGGTGGATTTCTTGCACAGCAACATCTTGTAGCTGGAACCTGATGGTGGCTAGCTGGTGTCTCTTAGAGTCAAGCTTCTGGTGAAGACTTGACTCTTGAGTGATAAGCTGGGCGATAGCATCTTCAAAACCTGCATACACACATACACACACACACAGACACACAGATACACACACACAATACACACACACACAGAGAGACACAACACACACACACAACATATACATCAACTCTAATTGAAGTGAGACACACAATGAGAGAGAGCTCAAGTCATACACTATATTGCCACGAATGGCCACAAGCTCGTGGTACTCAAGGGCAAACTGGAAATGGAAATCATTGTCAGGGTTGTTCCTCTAAATCTTGTGATGTCGAAAACCATCAGATAATTTACGAGAGAACTGGCTGCACAATCAGTAGAGGAGAGAGAACTGACTGCACAATCATTAGAGGATAGAGAACTGGCTGCACAGTCAGTAGAGGAGAGAGAACTGGCTGCACGGTCAGTAGAGGAGAGAGAATTGGCTGCACAGTCAGTAGAGGAGAGAGAATTGGCTGCACAGTCAGTAGAGGAGAGAGAATTGGCTGCACAGTCAGTAGAGGAGAGAGAACTGGCTGCGCACAGTCAGTAGAGGAGAGAGAATTGGCTGCACATTCAGTAGAGGAGAGAGAACTGGCTGCACAGTCAGTAGAGGAGAGAGAACTGGCTGCACAGTCAGTAGAGGAGAGAGAATTGGCTGCACAGTCAGTAGGGGAGAGAGAACTGGCTGCACAGTCAGTAGAGGAGAGAGAATTGGCTGCACAGTCAGTAGAGAAGAGAGAATGCTCAGTCCTGATGAAGGCTTCAGCTTAGTGTCATTATTCCTGATGAAGGCTAGAGCATCTAGTCATTATTCGCTAGAGCATTTAGTCATTATTCCTGATGAAGGCTAGAGCATCTAGTCATTATTCCTGATGAAGGCCAGAGCATCTAGTCATTATTCCTGATGAAGGCTAGAGCATCTAGTCATTATTCCTGATGAAGGCTAGAGCATCTAGTCATTATTCATGATGAAGGCTATAGCATCTAGTCATTATTCATGATGAAGGCTAGAGCATCTAGTCGAAATGTCGAGAGAATACAACTTCAAGTTGATGATTGAGAAGATTATTGTAATGCTTTATATCTACTGAGAGTTCATTGAGTGCTACAAACCTGCTTGAAAGCCATCTATGACAATATAAATTACATTGAGTTACAGGACTTGTTTCAGTTATAGGTGTAATTAGCTGCATTGCTGGCAGAGGTTGGTCACAGCATGACCTAGTCCCACACATCAGACATTTTCTTTGTGCTCTTCTTTCAGGGAGATAAGGAGGAGAGGACAGAGAATAAAAAAATATGAGAGAATCCACATCCTCGTCAGACCAATAGGATTTTAGTTGTCACATGACATGAGTAGCGCACTTAGGTTTTCAACATCCTTGCCGGACCAATAGGATTTTAGTTGTCACATGACATAAGTAGCTCACAAGCTTTGATAAGATTTTTACAACCTCCAAATATTATACCAGATAAACAGCTGCAATCACTATGTTTGGGACCCACAACTTACACTTTTAGCCAGATCACCAGCACCATATCTGCTCAGTCACACAGTAAAATATACAGATCATCATGTAAAACACATGGACATTTAACTAATTGACCACCACAAGTTCCTGTAATGACCACCACAAGTTCCTGTAAGTATAAATTTGACAAGAAGAGATATTGGAAATGAACCAATCTGTTAAGATATAAACAAACACACAATTTCACTGTACACACGTACATACCACACACACACACTCACACACCACACAACACACACAGACTACCACCTTCACTGTACACACTCATACATACCACACACACACACACACTCTGGATTCTTTATCTGCACATGCCCAGTAGACTTGGTTACTTACAAACTCAACCAAGCTCTCAGTTGACAAAGTAGACACTAATGCCTCTCGATAATCAACTTCATTTAATATTTAAGCTGATTATCAAAGTCATTGCTATCGATATAAAATATTTGATGGAAAACAAAACTATAAAAATACATGTTTGTGGTTATGGCTTTGGAGCTCCATAGATTTTGCACACTTCACTCTATGGACTTGATTACACCTCAAAGGATGGATCTCTCTGTGTGATTTTGACACTAAAAATGTTGCAGAGGTATAACAAGTGCCAAACCTGGGTCAGTCCATATCATCCTTGTATTCATCACCTCAGCTACTAGATATGATATCTATGGCCTGGGTCAGTCCATATCATCATGTGTATTCATCACCTCAGCATACTCTGGCTATGTATCTAGTATCTATCTCTCTATGCACTGCACTTTCAACTGTACAATGATATAAATGGTCACTCACCTTAACCTTCGCACTGTCTAAAGATTTTCCATAACACGGACTGCCAAAGGGGTACACCAGCACCCCAGTGGATCTTTTACAAATATAAACACAAAGAGGCCTATTAGTCATAATTTATCATTTTTATCCATTCAACATAGAACCAGAACACACACACTGGTCTAGTCTAAGCTGGAAAGTGAAGTAAAGTAAATAGCTAACATTATTGAAAATCAAATCACGAAAGATGCAAAATTCATCATTGATAATTGAGTCTTTACTGTATTCCTTCTTTGCAAGGAACACAAAACACTGTGTGACTAACAGAATGTTCTTTGCAGACAAAACGTGTACACAGACCACAGTGGTTGCGACTTTTTCTGTAATTTTTCCTAGAGCAAAAGTAACATCTACCATAAGTTCGAATCACAATTGGTTGATGTGCAGCACTCTCCAAAGCCATGCTTTTGGGCAAGCTGCCTCATTGCTTGTAAAATTCCATGAAAGTTGCCATCAACCCATTTTTGGATTCTGACTTCAATTGTCCTAGTGCCTCCAAGTGTAGCCGATGTTGTCCCTTGCAGTTTTTCTCCATGATATTAGGGTTCTTGGTTCTGTACAACACAAATATGTTGTATGAAACAGCATCAAGAAGGGGGGAAAAAAGGTGTTTCGTCTACAAGAATACTGAACAATAAGTTTGTCAAAGGTATTGACTGCTCCTTTTGTAGCATTATATGCCATGATAATTTAAGGTTTTTTCATTTCTATCTTCCCACCTCCCTGTAAAATGACGTTTTTGCTGTGGTGCTCTATGGATAACAGTATCACTGCCTTACTTTTCTTTGGCACATAAGAAACCAATGTTTTTTCCTTCTGGAAACAAAACATACTTTCATGTACTTCACGGCTTTTATTTTTTAGGAATTGGGGTGGAATTGCCCGTTTGTTCGGTTTCAGTGTTCCAACTAGAGTTAGCTTTTTCTCCCATAAGTTTCTGCCAGGGGAATTGAGGTAAAAAAGGTATCCACTGTAATTCCTCGACTTGTTTTTTCAATTGGTTTTGCCAAGTCAAGCACAACATTCATTCCAATGTTTATGTTTTGTTGTGTTTGATCTCTGTCTTTTCCCAAATAAACCTGCACATTAGACAGGTAAGATGTTTCCACATCGCATAAGCAAAAGTACTTGATACCATACTTGGCTGGTTTGCTGTGCATAAATTGTCGGAATTGGCATTTACCTCGAAATGCATACAGAGTCTCGTCAATGCATGTATGAATGTATGGTTCGAAAGCAATCCGAATGTTGTTTTGAAACTGGGAGAAAATGTATTGCATCTTATGAAACTTCAAGTCCTGCCCTGTACGTGTATCCACATCATCAAAGGTGAGGTATCTGATAATGGTCGAAACTGTTTTCGTGTGAGAACAAGAGTTACATATTCCTGATAGTGCATGGAGTTAGGAGACCATATTTCATCAACATCTACGTTTCGCTTTTTCGTAACTCCAAGGATAAGCAAAATTCCCATGTAGCCAATTATTTGATTTTCTGTTACCTCTGGAATATCATCAGGAATCCTTTTGTTAGTGCAATCACAAATTGCCTGATCATAGTTGGTGTAAGAAGTGCAAAGAAAAAGTCCAGTTGGTCTTCATAGTGAGCAACCCACTGTGTCAATCCAGGACGGACATGAATGACATTATGTTGCCGAAATGATGCAGGGTGAGGTGGAGTACTATGCCATTTTGTTCCATCTTTCCCAGTGAAGGTGACTTCAG
>JAQNBH010000099.1:190000-286116 GCA_028752905.1 Cladorhizidae sp. MBARI D1340-BT2
TGATCTTGCCAAAGTGGACATTGATGAGCTTCCAATGTCTTATGACGTATCGTCCATCCCTGCTGTGATTGGCTTTGTGGATGGTGTGAAGAAGTCTGGCTTTGTTGGTGCAGTGGACCAGAAAACTATTACAAACTTCTTACAAGAACTACTCGTAGATAAATGATACGTGATATTTATGTTTTGGTAGCTATATATATACATGTAATATACAGCTAGAAGGTGAAGTTTCAACTGCATTGCATTCATTATTATAAGGACTTGTTCACAGATAGACTAAAAGCATCTGGGCTCTATATACCTCTATTACAAACTAGCTTCAGGCTGGAATTCAAAGTTTTAAAATGGGAAGGAATGGAAGTACATATATATCTATATCTATAGGATTTTGTTACCCCTTAACTAAGGGTATGGTATTACTGATTTTCATAAGTCAGTCTCTTGGCTTCAAGGAGTTTAAACGCCATCACCTATGAAGTTAATTTTTGTAACAAAAAGGTTGCTCTTGAGATGTGTTTTCTAGTGGTCTATTTACTTGGTGTATAACTTCTATACCAGCAATGAGTAGAGCTAAGTGCTTCCCTGCATGTTTGTGCCTTGGGGTTTATTAGCATGTTTGCCTAGTGACAGAGTGGCCCTATTCATATAACCACTACATAATTATGGTCTGTCCCAGGCTGTCTGACAAAGGCAATGTTTATTTATTGAGAAGTAAAATCTGACTCCATAAAAAAGAGTATTAAATGAGCTTTAGAATGATATCAAAAGTGTGGAGTACTGATAAAAATTAGGGGAGATATAATTTTTGGTAAGGCCAAATGTTTAGAACGAGGCCTCAAAGTTACCTTCTTCATGAAATTAGTGATGGAGGTGCATGGGTAAAAGTTAGCATAACTAGACAAATTGGAAGCTTTAACTAAATCTGGAACTTGAAATCTAGCTTCTGCACATGTTTTGCTATTATTAAGGCAGAAAGTTTTAAAATTGTTTTTGAACATTTATATACAGTCAGCAATTTCTACCACACCTTAACACAGCTGCTGTAGAAGAGGTCCATCTATGTTTTATCACAGCACTACACCCCCAGCCATTATGATGATGGTTAATGTCATTGAAATATAAATATTAATTGAAAAATAGTGTGCTGGTGTAGGTCAATACTAATTAAATGACCCTTTACTATTTAAAATCATAGACGCTCCAGGAGTATATATATTGCAAGGTAAATCATCTATTTGGTTGTAGTGAGTACAGGTTTGTTGCCATAAAAAAAAAAATATTCTAACTGGCCAATAGTGTGTTTTTGTTTTTGTTCTTTTAAAGTTGCTTTTTTTTGGTTTTGTTTTGTTGCTGTTTTTTTGGGTTGTCTGTTTCTTTTGTTGTTGTCGGTTATTTTTGTTTTTCCTATATATTATATAAAGCTAGCTAAGTGGTGTATTACACCAACTCTGAGCTGCAGGACCTCCAGGAATTTAATTACTTTTCTCTCTAATGTTGTAGGGGCAGCACATGTCATGCCTTGCTGCTATTGTTGAGTGTACCCATGCTCCAGCCCCTTCAAGGGGTTTGTACCAATTGCACAGGAGAACTACACCAACCCAACATCTAAGGTAAAGGATCAGCTTGAGTTTCCTTTGGACTTTGAAACAATTGAAAACTTCACAAAGAGAACAGTAGAATTGAGCGAGGATCATTAGGAGGATAACACTTTTGATGGCTTCTTAGCATTGTGGACTTAAATGATCAATTGAGGAATATCGGTGAGTGCAGTTATCTCTTGGTTTGAACCCCTATTTCAAAAGAGCAGCCAAAAAACAAAAACAAAGCCTATATCTCAGATTAAAAAATTACTTTGACAGCATCTTGGATCATAAATGGAACCTAAAACACTATGAGCATACCTCTAAATTCTTTGCGAAGGTAGTAAACTTGGAACTAAAAATGTTAAAACTGTGAATTACCGTTAGATGTGTATAGCTATCTAAGTAAACTTTAGCTTGTCTATAGACACCCTCTACACATCTAACTAAAGTTTAGATTGTCTATATTTAAGCAACACATATCCAAGTCGCCATTAGTTATTATACACACCACGGCACATATCTTAGCAACCTTTAACTTGTCTATATATACGCACCACATATCTAAGTTAACTTTAGCTTTTCTGTATACGCACACCACATATCCATCTATCTCTATACACACACATTCGTACATATCTAACTTACCTTTAGCTTATCTCTATATACACTCACAAACACACCACATATGTACATATGTAAGTTACATTTTGCTTGTCGAAAATGTACATCACATATCTAAAATTAATAAACTTAAGTTTGAGTATAATAATATGCAAACTCCATATGTAAGTAGCTTGAGCTTGTATAAATATATGTACACACCAATTGTTTTTATTTATTCATTATCTACAACTGTTGCAAGCTAGCCCTAGCTTTCACTGTGTATGTGTAAGATTATTTTATCATCTACAACTGTTGGAAGTTAGCCCTAGCTTTCACTGTGTATGTGTATGAACCTATAATTATTAGATTATCTACAACAGTTGGAAGTTAGCTATAGCCTTCACTGTGGATGTGGATGTTATTAGATTATCTACAACTATTGGAAGCTAGGTATAGCTTTCAATGTGGATGTGGATGAACTTATAATTATACAACTCTTTCAAGTGGATGTGTATGAAATTAGAATATCTACAACTGTTGGAAGCCAGCTATAGCCTTTACTGCGGATGTCTATGAAGTCATAGTTATTAGATTATCTACAACTATTGGATGCCAGCTATAGCCTTCACTGCGGATGTGTACGAAATTATAGTTTATTCAATTATCTACAACTATTGGAAGCTAGCTATAGCCCTCAGTGTGTATGTGTATGAACTTATAATTAATTATTAACTATAACTATTGGAAGCTAGCCCTCAGTGTTTATTTATTAGATTATCTACAACTGTTGGAAGCTAGCACTGTGGATGTGGATGTTATTAGATTATCTACAACTATTGGAAGGTAGGTATAGCTTTCAATGTGGATGTGGATGAACTTATAATTATTTGATTATCTACAACTCTTTCAAGCTGGCTACAGCCTTCACTGTGGTGTGTATGTACTTTAATATTGGAAGCTAGTATAACCTTCACTGTGGATGTATGAAATTATAGTTATTAGATTATCTACAACTGATGGAAGCCAGCTATAGCCTTCAGTGTGTATGTGTATGAACTTACAATTATTAGATTATCTATATACAGCTGTTGGAAGTTAGCTATAGCCCTCAATGTGAATTTAAATATTAGAAGCTAGCTATATCCTTCACTGTACGAAATAATTACCTAGTATAAACCTCTTTTCTTATGGAACCACTTAGCTATGGATGTATCCAGTGGAATATTCTGCAATCTCTTGTGCTGGATGTCTGTATAGGACAAGACTAAGGAAACCTTAACATTACGCTGGTCTATATATACACCCCCCCATATCTAAGTAGCCTTTAGCGTGTTTATATATATATACACACACCTGTTTCAACAGACAACAGACTCACATCCCTCACACTTAGATCAGACAATAGACTCACACCACACACACTAGGATGAGAAAACATACTCAGGTAAGAAGAATCTTGTGGTTATGACTTTGAAGCTCCATACATTCTGAACACTTCATCATATGAACTTGAAGCAGGGCAGCTCAAAATCTGGGTGCCTGAACTTGCTACTGGTGTGGTTCCTAATTGAAATGTGCTAAATATAAGTGTGGTTAAAAAGAGCTGTACTGTATGCAATGAGTTTTTCATAGGATAAGCAGATCGCTTATAGCGGCCTAATGAATATCAACGTTCTGCATTGCAACCCATCAACCTATCAGACAATTTCAGAGGCCCTTGCATCACCTACACATAACCAAGAATAATGAATTTAATTTGACTTCACAAAATGTAAAGGGAATAAGTACATCTCAAATTGTTTTCTATACCAACATCTCAACAGAATGCCTCACTCTGGTGAAGAGCAAGGCAACCCTTTATTAAAAGATAAATCTTCGGTTCACATAAAATCTGTTTTTAAGAAGGTATACAATTGATTTTTATCTAGTAAAAATAATACAAAATCTCCACATCATATTAGAACAAGATCTAACTCTAACTTCGGCAAGGAAGGGATTCTCTTTGAGGTAACACCATCCTCCCTCCGTCCCTTGCCTTGCTTAACTATGTAATACATACTTGGGTAATCAGTTGCAAAAAATCTAACATGGTGAATATTAGTTAGCCCCTCCAGATCTAAAATGCTGGAAGGAGAAAAGTTTCAAGTGTTTCTACAGTCAGTCTGTACTGGGTGACCCTTCCTAAAAAAGTCCTGTATCCCCCTGTTTGGTTATAACAATAAACACGTAGAGTGTTGATTATGATATTTGCCCTAAAGTATCCAAAGCTTGACATCCATCTCATGGTCTTTGGTTCCTACATTACACCTCTGACTGAAGTCCAACATATTTATGTTTGGAATGGATTTATGAGCTAATTCAAGTTCCATTCTGCATGTCATTGATCTGTTCTTTGAAACTTATTATTCTATGTGGTACCCTGATTCTGTCAGGAGTGTGACTCACATCTTCATCCTGCAATAGGTCACATTATAACAGGCTGCAGTCAGTTACCATGACAACAGAAATACACAGTTTACGGTGGTTCATCAAAGGTGACTTGCATTTGAGTGGTGAATGAGTGCACAACCACACCCGACAACTAATCGTCTGTGAGACACTTGCAGTTGGCAAATATGGAAGCAATACAACCTGCGATAAACATGTAATAAAAATAACCTGGCAAAACTGATCCTTACCAAAATAATCCTGAACTGTGGCTTGAGGGGTGGCAGGGTCACCACTGTGGAAAAAGGGCGGTGGAGAGGGGATTAAATATCTTTTGTTGTCCTCTTCCCATTACCCTTGTTCCTCCCATCCCCAGCCACTAATGGAACAATGATACCTGCAACTAAAATGATAACCTCCATCACTAATTTGACCACACACACCCACAACTTGCAGTATCATGCCACAAAGACCAGCTAATGCACGAGGATGGAAGTGGTGGCAACTTACGTGAGCCATGAGCCAACTCAGAGGCAACCACATGTTTCCCATACAGATCTACTCTCTCACCGGTGCATGAGCTAACTTAAAGTCCTCCACATATCTCCTGTACAGACCTACTCTCTCACTGGTGCCATGAGCTAACTCAAAGGCAACCAACATGTCTCATGTCTCCCATACAGACCTACTCTCTCACTGGTGCACTGTGCTAACACAGTGGCAACCACATGTCTCCCATACAGATCTTCTCTCTCACTTATGCCATGAGCTAAGTCAGAAGGAACCACATGTCTCCCGTACAGACCTACTGTCCCACTGGTGACCTGAAAATAAGACTACATAAATAAATAATTTATAACCTGCTGTTCCAAGTAGGACACTTGCAGATAACATAACTGAGTGTGTGTTAATGGTCTCTATTTGTGCAGCCGTTGTTATGTTATGAGTGAGTGAGGTAGCCTTCATATGGCATGGAGGTCAGGGTTTGAGCTAACAAACAAAAATAATTGGTGGAGGGCCGGCAATGTCCTTTTTGATCCCGTTACACACCCATCTATATAAAACCCTGGGAGTAAAGAGGAGAGAGTTAGGTGGATAGCTACACCTTAGAAAGTTCTATTACAGTTTACATGACTTCAGACAATCTAGGTTCTCCCCTCCCTTCTCTATCTTCAAACCCCACCGTTGAATTTCCCATTGCAGATTTTATAAAATTAGGGGTGTGGTCTCCTTGAACCACACCCATGTCACAGAAGAATTTGCTATTGCTGATTATTTGATATAATTAGGAATGGGCGTCAGGCCTCAGCCCTGACTGGCTGCAGAGCAGTCCTGCAAAGAACAAACTTTATAAATAGAATTTTTAAATAGAGCTAGAACTCATTATCTCAGACTATTAACACATAGGACAGTCAGAACTCATGATCTCAGACTATCAACACAGAGGACAATCATGATAATTATCATACACTGACAAGTTCTGTAGGGACATGCAGTAATTGTACTACTCTCACACTGTTATCAACACCATAAGCTGTGAAATACTGGCTGCAAGGGTATTTAAACCACTCTGCAATCCAGACTTAGGCAGTCTCACCCTATCTTCATATTCTGCTACTCCACTGTTGTTTTAATATAAACTACTTAAGGGAGGACTATAATGTCAAAAACTAGACTTTTTTCCTTCCTTCTGTTTTTTCTTCTTCTTTCAAACTGTTTTTTGTCCATGTAACAGATCAAGAAACTACAAAGAAAACACATGCATGATATTTACCCTGACTTGGACTCATTTTTTCCAAAAAAATCTTTTTTTGGGCTGTAAAGCTCATAACTTTTCTATACTTCAATAAAAATGATAAACTTATATCATTTATTATTAATGATAGCTCTTCTAATTATCTGTCTAATATATGTGACAAATTTTAATAAGTCTTGGCTAGTTATGGTAATTTGAAGTGTTGAGGTTTGGGATTTTCCTTGGTGTTTTCCAGTTGCAAAAGCGGTAGCCTGCCACTCAAACACCACAACATTTATTGATAATCTGTTCATGCGTTTCAGATTAGGGTCTCCTCTATCAGCTGACCAAATCTGGGACTTTGATCTAAATATTTAGGGCAGTAATGAACTTTTGTGCAAGTTAGGTCAACTTTTTTTAGGGATCTTGATATATCTTCCGAGAAAATATATATGTCTGCAGAGACATTCAACACATCACTAGGTTGTACAAAGCATAAGGAACACAAAGGGAATAAAATTCATAGAGTGTATAGAACAAAAGTTATGGTGATTTATAATACTTTGGTATTGCGGACGTACAGTTCCCCCCCCCCCCCTGCCGGGGACTAGACGTCAATTTATTTTTATTTTTATGATTATTAATTTTTTAGTTCAAACTGTTGTTGCATGCCATTTCCAAAGTTTTAGAGGCATTGGATGCTTCATTTCAAAGTTATGGTGGATCTACTTCATCATACTTTTCTTTGACATGTATATATGCTGTAAAAGGAAAATTCCACATATACATCTTGTAATAATTATAACAACTTTCATCTTGTTACATGTTGATACAGGCACAGAAAAACTCAAGAAAGTCATGGAAGTAAAAAAACAGATCAAGGAATTGATAAAACATGTAAAAGAACACATTTTGTCAAATTATTTGACTGCTAACTCAAACATTTCATTTTCCAAACTTGGACTGCTTATTCCCACAATTCATGGAAATATTTCTTGTGGTGAGCATAACTTTAAAACTGTTTGCTAATTTTTTTTTGTGTGTACGTCATTTGAGAGCTCTTTTAGTACTCTGTGATTTCCATCAATCAGATTATTGTTTACTGCAAGCATTGCCAATAGATGGTGGTTAGAAAGAGGTGACCTCTAGTTTTTCCCAGTTTTACAGACTCTGTAGGGTGCAATTAATCAACATGACAACATATGGTAACTTTGGTCCATGGAAATCACTGACACATACCTTAACAAGCCACACATCAATTATGAGCTTGACTTCAATTCATTAGGCAGCTAGGTCTGCTACAAATATCTTGGAGTCACCTCCATGTATATTCTAAGAAAATTTGTCTATAGAGACATTTAACATATCATAAAAACACACACAGAATAATAAAGCATAATTACCTGCATAGAAGAAAGGAAAAAAGTTATGGCAATTAGAAATAGATATGTACAAGTCTTTTGTGGTTTTGACGTATAGTCCCCCCTTAAGATCTAAAACTCCTTTTGTCATGTTTGGGATTTAGCTAGAAGAAGACTCCAGTAGCAGCCAATTGCTAAGGTTGGTATCTGTTAGGTCTCTTGTCGTTGGAGACTCTAACATCTGGTGGCAAGCGGTGTTCTTACCTGTTGAAGTGGACTGGTTAGTAAGATAGCTAGTGAGTTGCTTTACCTTATTTTTTTCAGAAACTTATATAGAAGACAGCTGGTGTTTGGCTAAGCAGAGAATTGGAACTGTGGCCGGTGGTTGGCTCAGCTTGGTTGACTCGGAGAAGTGAGAGCACGTATTCCGCACGTATTCAGCATTTCTGTGTGTATATTGTTTGATATTCTGCATAGTGTTTCCTTATTACTTTTTATATTTTGTCCCTGCGTTGTGCTAGAAATGATGTCAAGGAGGTAGGTGAATGACAAGTCTGAGAGAGCAGACAGAACAGAGCAAGGGGAGAAAATGGAGATACTCCAAAGAGAGCAAGTCCAGATAACTGACATGTAGGACACAAATACGGATATCAAGAAGGAGGTGGCAAGCCATCAACCATCAATGACAAGGACTACAACAGAATTCCCCAATCCACTGGATGTCATCCAGGTATTAATCCAGACTATGGAATAGAGCAGAAGAATTGAACATAGAGAAGTGGAAGAACATCGAACCAGAGAACTGGAAGCGAAGGAGTAACAGCACAAAAGGGAACTCCATGAGATACTGCTGATACAACTCAAGCTTCAGCAAGAATACCAAGATGAAGTGTGGCATTGTCAGAAGCTTAGGCTGTGTAGTCAGCAAGAAGAGGACTCAACTCTAGCCAGAATTCGGCAGTTGGACGAGAATAGGTAGGAGGGATATATTTGGTAGAACAATGTGCTGGTGCACAGAATGGAAAAGGAGGATGAAACCATGAGTGAGAGGGTTAATCATACCGGAGAGGAGGAAAGGTATCCTTAAGATGGCACCCACAACAAACTAGGAGGTACAAAAAGACAGTACCAACCTTGGCCAGAGACTGTTTAGCTGGCCTGGTATTTCTAAAGACACCAAAGCCTGGTGTAGATCATGCCCAGAATGCCAAAAGGCAGCTAGAAAAACATCTCACATAGCTCCCTCTGTCCACTTCCTGTTATATCTACCCCCTTTGCAAGAATGGCTTTTGACCTTGTAGGTCCCTTGGCCCAGGCAAAGTCTGGCAACAGATATATACTTATATATATGTGCCTTGCATTTAAATACCCTGAGGCAGTCGCATTATGCAGGGTAGATGTGGAGATGGTTGCAGAGGCCATGATGGAGATCTTCTCTGGGACAGGATTGCCAGAGGAAATATTAACACACCCAGGTTCTGTCTTCATGGACTGCCTCACCAAACAGCTCTGCCGACTCCTCGATGTCAAACAGCTGAAGACATCTGCATACCACCCACAAACAGATGGCTGCTTCGAACGCTGGCATGGGTCGTTAAAGAATATGCTGAGGAAATGTAGCACGCATAGGAGGGAATGGGATAGCATTAAAGTATCTCCTATTCACTTATAGTAGTGCTCCCCATGAAAATATGGGTTCTCTCCATTTGAGGTAGTTTAAGGTAGGCTAATAAGAGTATCACTTGACGTGGTGAAAGAAGGTTGGCTGAGTTGGGAGATGGACCTGAAGACCGTTGTAAAATGGGTAAACTATCTTGGAGAGAAGCTGATAGAGATGAGACAGGTAGTGGTGGAAAGAGAGAAGTCAGCCAAAGTATTTCATTAGTGGGAGATACACACAGAGAGGGCTGTTTGTCAGACACACACAGAGAGGGCTGGGTGGGAGACACACACAGAGAGGGCTGGGTGGGAGACACAGATAGAGAGTGCTCTGTGACAGATAGAGAGGGCTGGGTGAGAATGACAGACACAGAGGGCTCAGAGGAGATACAATGGACTGAAGCAGGAAGAGTGATAGGTTTCACAGCTGGAGATGGTGTTCTTGTTGGTCCTTTTTTGTTCCCTATGCATTAAATGTGGAAATGTCTATGTAAATTGACTCTACTAGCTAGCAGTAATGGCTGGCTGCAAGTACTATAGCTTGCTAGTACTAGTACTAAGTTAGCAATCTATACAATAGCATAATATTCTCAATCAGTGTAATTAGTAAGTGCATTATAAAACCACGAATCCTTCCCAACAATGATTATATTTAACCAAGGATCTCCATACAGCAATCAATAGCAGCATTAATTGCAAAGGCAGTAAAATAATGGTGCTCATTATAATGTCTCTTATAAGTGGTTGTGGTCTATTAACACTTTTCTATCTTGTTTCTATCACATAGTCAAGCAGCCACTTATAAGAAGTTACTCAGTTTAACACCAGAATTACCCAATCATAGATGACAAACTTTACCATATCTACATATTACTAAAGGAGACACACATCCCCATGCATAATGTATGCACACACATAGTTACATGCATCATTATGTCACTATTAATAATATACACACACATAGGTTGATGTATAGTTCTTATATATTTATATATGCACGCATAGATACATGCATAATTTGTCCCTATATATTTAATATTCACACACAGGTACATAATCCCTATGTATTTAATATGCATCATATATCCCTATGTATTTATATACGCACATTTATATCTCCCTATGTATTTAATATACACACATAGATACATGCATCATAATCAGTTCCCTGGTGTTGTTGAACTGTGTTATCAAATATTGTTATAAGCATAAGCTTCTGAGGAAAATTAAATAATAATAATGATAATAATAAAATTAAAATAATGGTCTTGTCAGAAGTAACTCCTTCTGCTGTTCATCCACTATTTTTCAGCGGTACTTTGATAGCCCTGAACAAGAAGGATGGTGGTGTGAGACCTATAGCTATTGGCTGTACGCTGAGATGTTTGGTGGCAAAGTGCGCTGACAGTCGTCTGAAGCAGTCAATGAGCGCTGTTTTGTCACCTCGGCAACTGGGGTTTGGGATTCGTCATGGTGCTGAGGCTGTGGCTCACTCTGCTCATATTTTCCTGCAGAATATACAGCCAGGTCAGGTTTTGTTGAAGTGGATTTCCGCAATGCTGATAAAATGTTAGCTGCAGTGGAGGAGTTGGCCCCATATTTACTCCCATTTGTCCATTCAGCCTATGCCTCTCCTTCTTCTCTCTTCTTTGGGAATGAGTCCATCCTGTCTTCTGAGGGAGTTCAACAGGGCGACCTCCTGGGTCCCCTTTTATTCTTATTCTGTCTCACCATCCACAGAATTACACTTCAGTTGATCTCCGAGTTTAATGTGTTCTATCTGGATGATGGTACTCTCGGAGGTAGTTTGAGCGTAGTGCTCCAGGATCTGGATGTGGTTGAGTCTGCAGCTCAGGAGGTGGGTTTGCAACTGAACCGGGACAAGTGTGAGCTCATTTGCCCCCACCCAGCAACATTGGGGGAGGCTCTTTGTGCTGCTCCAGGACTCAGGGTAGTCAATCCGGAGATAGCCACTCTTTGGGGGTCCCCTGTCGGTGGTAATGCTGGTATTGAAGCAATGATCAAAGCCAAGACGATTCCTTGAGGTTTATGGGCAGCAGACTTACACACCTTTATGCCCACAATGCCTTCTGTCTCCTTTGCCACGCCTTCTCGATTCCAAAGCTCTTATATTCCTTGAGAACCACCCCTTGTTTCCTTTCACGCACACTCCATGATTTTGATTCATTGTAATGCTCCATCCTGAGTGAGATCTCCAACATTCCTCTTGATGTCAATGACCCAGCTTGTGCTCAGGCTTCTCTCCCAGTCAGTTTTGGTGGTCTTGGGATCAGAAGTGCCATGTTATGCTTGCTTCTTCTGCCTTTTTGGCATCAGCAAACGGTGCTTTCGATCTTATTCATCAGATCCTTCCTACTTTCATTTTAATTACAGTGATTGTGACTCAGCTTTGGAAATTTGGAGCATCGGTCACAATAACCTTCCTCCCGATAACACTAGCTGTTCGCAACAAAAGGCCTGGGATAATCATCACGTGAAGATGGCATATGCTTCCCTTTTAGATTCTGCAGTGGATTTAACATCTCGTGTGAGGCTTCAGGCTGCAGCTTGCAAGGAGTCTGGAGCATGGATTCACGCCCTTCCCATTTCCTCACTGGGGCTTCGTATGGATGACGATGTCATCAGGGTTGCTATGGGTTTACGCCTAGGGTTACCCATCTGTCACCCTCACTCATGTCATTTGTGTGGTCTTAATGTTGACAAGTACGGCACACACAGCCTCAGTTATAAGTATAGCCAAGGGCGTCACTCCAGACATGGGGAAGTGAATGAGATCATCCGGCGGTCCTTGGCAGGCATCAAGGTTCCCTCGCACCTGGAGCCTCCGGGCTTGTCACGTTCTGATGGTAAGCATCCGGATGGGGCTTCCATCATTCCCTGGAAGAATGGGCATATTTTAGTATGGGATGCTACAATTGTAGACACCTTCGCTCCATCCTATGCCTCCTTGTCTTCTAATGGCCCTGGCTTGGTGGCAAGCAATGCCGAATACTGTAAGAGGATTAAATACTCCTCTTTGTCTGTCTCCCATTTTTTTGTGCCAATCGGGATCGAGACGGCTAGTTCATTTGGTAACTCTGCAGGTCATTTCTTTTTGGATTTGGGTAACCGTCTCAAGCCGTTCAGTGAGGTAATACTGTAGCTGTGCTGGGCACCATTATTTTTTATAAGTTGTCTATTAAGTTTTAATGTTTGTTTGTTATTCTGTTTATTGGACATTGTATTTAATATTGTATTATTTCTCATATGAATAATAATAATAATAATAATAATAATAATAATAATAATAATAATAATAATAATAATAATAATAATAATAATAATAATAATAATAATAATAATAATAATAATAATAATAATAATAATAATATTAATAATAATAATAATAATAATAATAATAATAATAATAATAATAATAATAATAATAATAATAATAATAATAATAATAATAATAATAATAATAATAATAATAATAATAATAATAATAATAATAATAATAATAATAATAATAATAATAATAATAATAATAATAATAATAATAATAATAATAATAATAATAATAATAATAATAATAATAATAATAATAATAATAATAATAATAATAATAATAATAATAATAATAATAATAATAATAATAATAATAATAATAATAATAATAATAATAATAATAATAATAATAATAATAATAATAATAATAATAATAATAATAATAATAATAATAATAATAATAATAATAATAATAATAATAATAATAATAATAATAATAATAATAATAATAATAATAATAATAATAATAATAATAATAATAATAATAATAATAATAATAATAATAAAAATAATAATAATAATAATAATAATAATAATAATAATAATAATAATAATAATAATAATAATAATAATAATAATAATAATAATAATAATAATAATAATAATAATAATAATAATAATAATAATAATAATAATAATAATAATAATAATAATAATAATAATAATGACAATGTTGATGATGATAATGATAATAATAATAATAATAATAATATAATAGTCATAGTAATAATAATAATAATATTAATGCTACTACTACTACTACTACTACTACTATTAATAAATCACTTTCTCAATAATCAACCAAATTTGATGATGATGATGATGATGATGATGATAATAATAATAATAATAATAATAATAATAGTAGTATTATAGTAATAATAATAACAACAACAACAACAGCAATAATACCTAAAGTCACCTTCTCAATAATCAACCAAATTTTATTCACTCGATGTTTCGACTAGATGCTCTAGTCTTCATCAGGAATAACAACAACAACAACCACTACATCATTAATTATTATAACCTAATTTCTCTCTGTTTTGACTAGAAGCTCTAACTTCATCAGGAATAATTATTAGGAAACAAAACAAACAAACGAAACAACAAACCTTTGTGCTTATAACAATATAATTATAATTATACGACTGGATTTGGTGGAGGGAAGGAGGGGGGTGGGGAGTTTCTTGCAGGACCTACCACCCCACTCTGAACCCCTTTCCTTTGTAGGAGGCTCAGTACATACCAAATATAACACTATTATTGATGATAAAAAAGTGCTAAAGAGAAGCAGAACCAAACAATAATGAATGAGAGGCAGTCACTTCCATGATTAAAACTTGAGAAGTAAGGAGTAACGTAGGAGGCAACCACTACTGTTTGAATTAGGTTGTCTAATCACTGTTTCTCTAACCACTGTAAAAAAACTAACAACAAACTATGACTTTACAGTAACCATCAACTTAAAATTGTAAGTTGATTATTGAGGTTATTGTAATGTTATTATGAACTGAGAGTTTATTGATAATCTATATCTATTGCAACACAGCTGCCTGACTATAATAAGTCAATTATAGATATCCTATTACAATGATGACCATCTCAATAATGAATTTCATTACAGTTTAAAGTTGATTATTAAGGTTTTTGTAATATCCGTGTCCATGTCAATTGAGAGTTCTATTTGTCCTGTAAGTTTTGGATGCACACTCCCTTAGTTTCTAATTGTTTGGGTTTTCTTGCTGTGAGGTAAGGTCATCAAATTCTGCTGTTCCTCTGCTTCTTTCTCTAACTCAAGCAATTCCACCGAAGACTAGTCATAACTCAGTGCTATAGAATGCATGACCTTTTTCCATTTACCATGGGGAGAAGGAAAACGATCGACAATGTGAGAGTTCATGTACAGTTGGACAGGAAATTTCCATGTTCATGCTGTCAGTAATTTGACCCAGGAGATGGAGTTCCAGACTCATGAGATTCCCTACTGCATGCCGACCCTGACTGGTGGCTACAGATCACACACTTGGTAGAGAAAAATGTAAAACTTCCTTGTCCACCTATCCCTAGAACAAGAAGAAGCTGTGTTACTTTACCAACTCTGATCTCAGTTGAGGCTAGATGGAGGCATTGTTCTCGTTCAAAATTTAACAGATTTACAAAAAACTGTGCAGTCAATCTGTCAAGAATCTTGTCCACAGATAATTAGTCATTAACCTGAAAATGGTCGGAGCAGCAGAGTCTATGAAAAGGGAGTCTCGTAGTTGCTGGACCCCAGCAAGCAGTCGCTTGTGAATATCTAAGTTACTGGGTCAGCAACATTCTATTAACTAGGCAGTGACCTACATATGATGTCACATTTATGATGTCACATGTGCAAGTCATGTGACCGGTTCAAATGGCAGACTTGGTGCTACAAATTGGTTGCCTTCTTTTCAAGATTCTGAGGAATATTGTGCAGAAAAGTATGTCAACTTTTACAAGAGAAATACAAGAAAGATTGAAGCATACAAGAAGCACTGTCCCCACAAAACCAAGCTTGAAATTCTACCAGAACTTCAATATGGAGAGGTGGACTTCTGTTGTGTTCATGGAAGCAGGCAGCACAAAACTAAGGCCCACAACTGGCTCTATACAAAGCACCAACAACAACTGGTTCTATACCAAGCACCAACAACAACTGGCTCTAGCAATACTAAGCACCAACATCAACTTGATCTCTACAAATCACCAACAACATTTGGCTCTATACAAGGCACCAACAACAACTGGCTCTAGTAATACCAAGCATCAACAACAACTGGCTCTAGTAATACCAGGCATCAACAACAACTGGCTCTAGTAATACCAAGTATCAACAACAACTGGCTCAAGTAATACCAAGCACCAATAACAACTGGCTCCGTACCAAGCACCAAACGACAACTGGGACAACAGTCAAAGAAAACCAATTTTGGTTACATGAAACGCTAATGGAATGATTATGTGACTACCCTGGTAAAATAGAGTCAGCCAGTGGCCAGTTAAAAAGCAATGGCGTGTAAATATAGCTTGCTAGCGTGCCTATTGCATAAATAGAAGAGGCTAGAAATTCTTACCAACTATCCTATTCAGTTTTCCCTAATCCTTGAGAAGCTCATGCAGGTTTTTAAACCTCCCTCTCTCTAGACATTATTCTCGTCAATATGAATGCAGCAAAGGTAGTCCTGCATGAGCTTCATGTTGATCATGCCAATCTTGAATGCATTATTAGGTTACCTAATAATCTAAGCAAGTTTCAGCCCCTCCAGTATTGTCTCTCGATGCACATTTTCTAACTGCTTTCCTCTTACTCTATACAAAGTTAACACAATATCCAGTTGCTGCTTTGTTATTAAGGACCTTGGTAGAGGGTCAACTTTCAAATGTGGTATCATTTCCACATGATAAATGTACAAAAGTATAAATTGCGGAGATTACCTGTAGGTCATTTTTCTTCTTCTTGGAACAATATTCTCAGTAAACCTACTCAGTGTTAACTATATAATGTGCTAGAAATAAATACAGCTGCATTAGCTATACACTTGCAGTATATAGTCTTGTATATATATATAAATAAGGTTGCAGAGTATTAAACTCTAGCACAAACCACTGTTAGCTGAATAGGTTAATTTTTGAGTTGCTGCCACAGGCTGGTCCACAGCTGGCTAAATGAGGAGGTTTTACCATGCCACCAGAGCATGCGCTCTCTATCTAAACTTTTCTCTCCACAGAATGAGACTTTCATGAAAGCAATTGAACATTAACTTCTTTGCAGAGAAAGCATGTAGCCAGCTCAGCTATGCTTGAAGTCACACCCACGTACATCCACATGCACACCCACATGTGGCTGCTGCACCAGGTCAGCTAGGCTCAAAGTCATACACATGCACACATGTACACACATATACACACCTACATCACTTATTCGGTTGTACCTCCTTATCAATTCTTGTGGTGGTTGATTTAAGAAGCAGCCTTGGTGGGATACGTATAATTGCAAAATTATTGTGAACATTGTACATACTCTATGCATGTATAATACCACAACAAGGAAAAGTAACATATCAGACTAGGTGTTTTAGGATGGAGTTTAGAATGCGTCTCCTGTGTGTATATTATGTGGGGATGGGGATGGTTCATAGATTGATGGACAAACAAATAAGGACAAAAAATATAGAAAACAGGAACTTCATTGAATTCCTCTTCAAAATATACATAAACCAAATATATGCACTTGCTTATGAACTAAACTACTGCACACCATTGTACAGCCAGGTAATTGATGACCCTTACCAGGAAAAATATACAGGAAGCAAATAGATGCACGTGCTTATGAGATCAACTACTCAACACTCTCACACAGACAGGTAATTTATGACCTTTACCATTCCATAGATTATTATTTATTATTACAATTACTATTATCAATATATTCAATGAACCCTAAGTTAACATAATAATTATTACAATAACCTTCTCAATGATCAACTTGAACTTGTATTCTCCCGACATTTCTACTGGATGCTCAGCCTTCATCATTATTCTGATGAAGCCTAGAGCATCTAGTTGAAATGTCGAGAGAATACAATTTCAAGGAGAAAGCTATTGTAAATATTGTTCTTCGTCTTATTATTATTACTGTTGCTCTTAATGTTTTTAATATTATTATTAATTATGAATGCTGTAGTTGTTATGATTGTTGTTGTTGAGATTACAATTTTTTCCCATTATTAATATTACTATTATTACTACTACTATTAACTTTCTTATTAGACATTGGTTATTATCATTGACACTTCCCCGTTAAAAAATATATATATACATCAATTTAAAAAAATATATAATAATAATAATAATATATAATTAATGTGTTTATTTGATATATTATAGAATTATTAAGATTAGTTTTTTCTTTTTTCATTCGTTTTATTATAAACAAAAACAATTAAAAGTACAAAGATATTAACAAACGTATTTATAACTTTATTAATAGATAATTAAATAAATAAATACATAAAATAAATAAATACATAAATAAATAAACACATAAATAAATAAACAAAGAAACAAACCAAAAACAAACAAACAAATAAACGAACGACCAACAGACAAACAAATAAATAGATAAATAAAATAAATAAATAAATAAATAAATAACTACAAGTTGAATTCAGAGTAACTCCCAATACAGATGAGGATTTCCCCCTCTGGACTACCACCAAGTGACACTGAAGGAAGTAAGCACGGGCATTCACTCCCAAGTTGTTTGACTTATCCTGAGGCTGAGCTCCTTCAGCAAAGCCATCACCTGGCCATGGGCACAAAAAGTGGCATGGATCCAGACTTGCATACTTGGCTTAGCCTTAATAGCCACAGCTCCAGCACTACTCACTCATTTATTATTATTATTATTATTGTCGTTGTTGTTGTTGTTGTTGTTGTTATTATTATTATTATTATTATTATTGTCATAATCATCTTCATCATCATCATCATCATCATCATCAGTATTGTTGTTGTTATTATTAATGTTGTTGTCATGTTATTATTTTGATGTTATTGTTGTTGCTGTTGTTATTTATTATTAGTAGTACTTTTTTCAATGAACACTCAGTTGACAAAAAATTACAATGGCCTTCTCAACAATCAACTTGAATTTTACTCTTTCGACGTTTTGCCTACATGTTCTAGCCTTAATCACGAATAAGATTTGCATGAGCTTGTTAGATACCAGTAGCTATAGAGCTATTCACCACATCTCACCCCAAACCACAACCTGGCACACATATTCAACATGTGAACCACACATGAAACAGTGGTGGAAAATTAAAATAAAGATAATAATAATAGCATAATCTAAACAACAAAAATAAATAATATAAATGAAAAAAATTAATCAATAAGAAAAAATTTAATCTGACGGAGAAGAATCTTTCTCCAACTTAGGAAGTCCTTGCTTTTGGGTTGGTCCCAGCTATTATCTTGCCACAGAGCTACAGTGATCAAGTCGTGACCATATTAGGTCATATCAGTACTATAACACTTGAACTAACCGTGGTTTTAACTAATGAAGTTGGACAGTTGAGATTGTGTGCCAGTTCTGTTGAGAGTATGTTCAGAATCTTTATTTAATGATAAAAGAATTCCAACCTGTTGGTTCTGGGTAGTTTATTGCTAAGCATAAGGCAAGTTCAGTTAGGACAGACAGGTTAGAGAGTCCCACCAGAAGGGCATTCTCTAACAATGTTTCCACCACAGTTCGCATTGATGATGCAGTAGAAGTCATTTTTGGAAGGTTGATGAAAGATGAGAGCATGCATGAGGGGACTACACTAGGTGCTGACAGGATTTCTGAAGTTTTGGAGTTGTGCCTAAAATCTACCTACTTGAGGTACCAAAGAAAATATTACAAGCAGAAAGAGGGTGCAGCAATGGGCCCTCCAAAATCTGCAATAGTTAGCCAATCCTTACATGAACTGAATCAAGGTTTTGGAATAGATATGTGGATGATACCTTCTGCAATGTGAAGAGAGCAGGAGTTGTTGGACCATCTGAACAATATTAGGCCATTCATAAAGTTTGGAGCTTGAAGTGGACGGATCATTGCCCTTTCTGGATTACCAACTACAGAGAAAGGAAGATGGAAGACGTACTGCAACAGTTACAGAAAACCAACGCCCACCAACTGGTAACTTGATTATAGATTGCATCACCCTATCCAAGTCAGAAGAGGAGTGGTGAAGAGCTTGTATGATAGAGCCAGGAAAATAGAGACTGAGAAGAAGAATGAAGAAAATAATTAGAATATGGTCTTTATAGAGAATGGTTATCCTCAAGCCTTCATCGACTTCTTGTCTGTAGATACATCTAAATGCAGAAAGGAAGATAAGTACACCGATACAGGCAATCATGAGTCTGAAAAGAAGGATCCAATGGTAGTAATTCCTTATAATTATATCAGGGATGAGTTAAGACATCAGGAGGGTATGCAAGAAGTTCAACATCATAGTCGTTTTCAGATTGGGAAGAAATCTGTGTATACAACTGAGCACAGTGAAGGATCTTTTACCAACTAGTATGTACTCATAGAGTTGTGTGCCAAATCCCTTGCAGCTGTGGTGTGGGAGGTACTTCATTGGTGAAACCATCAGAAGACTGGAGACCAGAGCGAAAGAACATCAAGATGCCGTTGAAAAAAGTGTGCTAAAGAGAAACATGCATGGGATATGGACATCTATCTTCTGACAGGAGACCACCATCTTGACCAGGCCAGGAGACCAAAGGAACTGCTAGTGTGTTGGTAGCGATTGTGGAATGGACTTGCATGGCTGCTGGGAGGCCACTCTCAGGAGCGTGAACTTGAGGGGGGACAGTTGCATTTTTTAAAACTTTTTTTAAAACTTGTGGTTACAAATTTAGAGCTACGTAGATTCTGCAAACTTCTTTGAGTTGATACAGGTCTCTCTGTGTGCTCTCTTTTAATACTAAAATATGTTTCATAGGATAAATATAGGCAAGTTCCTAGAACCTAAAGTGGATGGACCTCACTGCATCCCAAAGTCGCCATCCCAGATTGCTAAATGTAAATTGGTACGACTAGAGCTTTTTCATTCGTGGTCGAGCGCGTGGGTGGAAAATTGAGGGCGTTGATTTTCAATTTTCCACCCGTGCGCTTGACCACGTACTAAAATTTTAACGCCTAATGAAAAAGGTGATCGACGCATAAACATACACCGTCACTCTACTGAAGAACACGAACTAATTTGTTTCAACTGTTGAAATTTTTTATCTGAAGTCTATAAGAGATTCTAAGTCGTCAACTTCTGCCATTCCAAGTTTTTTTGGTGTGTGTACGTTTGATTGACTGCTACAGAATTTGGTTGCAGCCAGACCCACCCACTTACGTTCGCTTTGTGACCGGTTAGAGAGACTACATTTCTTGGAAAGTGACTAGTTGGAACAGTTTTCCCAGCTGTGATGACCAGCCTATCAACTTGTTTCTGCTTGTCGCTGGTAGGTTTTGTATGAAACTCTAGATAGTTTTGCAACATAGTTTCAATGTGACTATTGAATATAAGCTACTATATAATATAGGGTATAGCTGGTCCCCCCTTCCTTTCTTCACCCTACCCTCGATGTATATAAGTTGTGTGTGTGGGTGGTGTGTGTATATGTGTGTGTACTTCCTAGAGTATATGTTCTTTTGATTTCCTTCCATACTCCAGTTGGTAGCAGCACAAGCAGACTACCTTTTTGAACTTGATCTGCTGAGTTACAGAAATCCTGGAGGAAAGACATCTACAGGTGCCTGCTGTGAAGTTAAGGCTACCAATCCTGCAGATATGACTTGCCTCACTACAGATACTTGTGATCCCATCTTCAATATCAGGCTACAGAACTTTAACACTCTTACCTTTATCGGCCGGGATTACTCTTTGGGTGTTTTTACTAATAAAGATTCCATCACTTTTCCTACCTGTGGGCCTATAATTAGCAAATCACCTAACAGAGTGTCAAATCCTCTCCGTTTTACATTTCCTGCAACAGCATTTAGCCCAACCGTATGTAAGAATGTATGATTTTAACAACAAAGGACCATTATATATATAATATATAATTATACATACATACTAATGGCTCTTTGTCACATCTTATTAACATCACTTCATGCTACAACATTTTCTTGATAATTAATGCACTCGAGATTCGGCTAGCTTAAACATCCAATGAGTAAATTTAAGTTGATTGTCGAGAAAGTCTTTGTATCTTAACTATGTTAACTGAGAGTTCTATGAGAGTATTTCATGCTTTCTGTAAATTGATGCATTCAATAGAATGTGCTACACAATTTATGAATCTATAGAATGCATGACATTCTATAGATTGCACATGGTTCTACACAACACAAGGCAGGATATTTATTGCTCATTCTTGGAATGGTTACAGGTCTTGTGGCAAGTTTGTTCTAGGGCTAAGCTAGGGCTTGTTGTCACAATACCTCATGTCCTATATGCTCTAATCATAGAAGTAGCCCCAATAGACAACAGGTATTATGTGAGTAACAAGGCATAATATAGAATGAGCAATAGCTAGGTCTTCGGCTATTCTTATGGCCAGGCAAGTGAAGGTTATTTCTGAAGCTCGAGCTTGGCTTTTTTTGTCCTGTTTATTTAAAAGCAATTTAAGTGCTATATCCCTAGAAATATTCCAAGATTGCTACAACTGGGCAGGAGGTGAAAACATGACCAGTAGGTCATTCTCAATCCCAATGCATAGAAATAGCAGTAAGTAATCCTGGCATGAATTATATATAGAGAATCTGTACCAGTGTAGAGAATGCATGCATTCTGTGGATCCATAAGATTGCATATATAGCACACTATATAGGATGCAATGATCTACAGAAAGTGGGATGAATAACTTGTTATAAAAATGAATGGTCGCTATATTGTTCCAAACTACATATCTATTGAGTTAAGAATGTTACATATAATATAAAATATATAATAGCATTGACAATTAAATTCATTTTGTACACTTTATTTTAATCTCTTCGAATGTAGAATAGTATTCGGATCATAATGGATATATCTCATGTGGAAGGCTCATCTACTATCCCCATAGTTTCCAACTTTGTCCAAGAGATATCTCACATCTCTGGTGCAAATCCATCATTCAGTAGCAGTATGACAGTAGCAGCACCTGCTCCCAATACACTGGAGATTTAGTTCAGCTATAGGCTGATATGCACGCCAGGATTCTGTGGAAATGATTGTTCTCAGACTTTGGTCTGCTCCGATGTTTCTAAAGCTTGTCCTGCAAGCTGCGATGCAAGTATCGCTTGCATGAATGGTGGAACTTGTGAAGTAAGTACTATTATTATTCACTAGTTCATGGTTTGTGGTGTCATTTGTATTAGAGAGAAAGCAATTTCTACACTAAGTTACAGACTATAATATAGATGGACTTTATTGTTCAGTATTATTTAGTTGTTATTAAAAGTGGGGATGCAAAGAATATTAGCATATTTACAACATTACTCATTGAACTGTTGACCTATCAATATGTCTGCCAAGGGAATTATTATATGGAATTCATGTTGAGCTTCAAGCTCTATAGCAATCATTAAGAATTTCAAATGATCACGATTTAGACATAACAGAGTCATGAATAATATTAAAACGTTTCATATAAGCTAAAGACGAATAAATATATTGCTGTTGAAAAAGTCATTACCTTCATAGATAATAGATCAAAATGCATTAATCCTCCATCGTTTCATATCTTGTCATATTTTATATTCTCCTGATATAAATGTATATATTCATGAGCAGTTCAGAAGCCAAAATAAGTAGAACAAACCCGACACATGTAGAAATAATTAACAAGCTCTTATTTTATAGTTCACTTCCTAGCCGGTACACACACATAGGGTCATTATATAGTACTACATGAACAAGAAAAAGAAGAAGTAAAAATATTTAAAACAAACTAAGACTGAGAAATAACGTATAGGGCAAGTGGCTCATACAGGCTATGGTGCTAGCCTTTCAAAAGCACTGTACATATCAACCTTTTCTCTAGCAGTCCATGTTTGCTTATATCCTCCAAAGGTTAAAGTTTAACGTGCATGAACCAAATGCTCTATATGCTATTCACACTACTAGTTTGCTGAAAATCTGGAATACTCAGTACAGCTTGTGTTGCCCTCATGAAACAGCTAAAGAAATGTTAGAAACAGAATGGAGGATGTATCTCAGAATTAGGAGCGAAGACTGAAAGGCACACTACAATCTAGATTTGCATGGGAAAAAATGGAGGTCTTCTATTCAATGAACTAACAAAGAGGAAAGCCCTAAGAACTGAAATATATATATACATATATACATATATACATACATACTTAGAAGGTAGTTTGCTGAGAAGGCTACAAATAGTGCTCAATGCTGTATTAAGGCAGAGCTATTAAATATAGAAAAGTACTGGGATGGCTAGCCATCCCAGTACTTTTCTATATATACATACATATATATTATATATAAACATATGTGTAAGTGAACTTGCAAGAAGAGAGTACGAATTCTAGATATTTAACAACATTGTTATGGGTTGTGACAACATGGATATGCCAGGAGAGACCATAATAATTATAATTACATATTTATAAGCTAATACAGTGAGCATAAGTAGCATCATAGCATTGGCACAGGAGAAAATAAAGTGGATATGTAAGGAGGTGCAACAAAGTGGAGTAACAATCTAGGTATATACAATTTCACCTCTTTCAGACTGGTCCGGCACATGGGTTATGTTTGTGATTACAGGCTCCAAAATAGATTTAAAAGGTGATGACATAATATTTAGGCCACTTTGTAGGACTTAAATTTTTCCCCAAAATTAAGAATTACTCACATCCTCCTACAAGTTTTATGGCTGGAATGAGGGTGGTTGAATATTGGTAGCTAATATTATAAATTACACCCAGCTTTATCAAATTTCATGACTGACAGACTATAATAACCCTGTGCTGCTCAATTTAATATTGTAATCTGCATCTTATGCATATTCAACAGAGTGGAATGTGCCACTGTCCTCATGATTACAAAGGCAAGTCAATATTACTTTTGCTATATTATCTTTACTGACATGTTTAATGAGAGTGGAAAAAATGCTACACTCCCTGTGTGAGATCACCTCCCCTACCAAATAGACAAGAATGGGAGCAAGAAATGAGTGAGAAAGAGCAAATCATGCTGTAGGAGCTGAGGAACTGTGGATATGAAGAAACTATTGAGCAATGAACTTTGACTTCCACCCATACGTTTCTGCACATCTTCACTTGGCCCCTATTGTTGAACATTGCCATACATCTTCACTTGTCCCTCAATGTTTAAACATTGTCACACACCTTCACTTGACCTCCAATGTTTGAACTTTGCCACTAACCTTTTGACCCCCAATGTTTGAACATTCACTTGACCCCCAACGTTTGAACATCAATCTAATTATAGGAAATTATGCCTCTGCTTACTTCTCTAAGGTTATAAAAATCATGCTCAGCCCTCACAAACAAAATAATTGGAGTAGTAAGTAGCAATCAGTAATTTTCATTGTCAAGAGGTAATTGAAGCTCTTGCACTAATCCACAGGCAGCCTGAAGGCAGATGATTAATCACATGAAGATGTGTGTGATATAAATGTCCTATCCACCTTCCCCCCCTCCCGCCACCTCCCAATATAATTATTGTTATTATTATTTATTGGTAGATATAGTGAATTATGAAATTCTCCCCCGCACTTCCCCATGAAAACAAAAAGTGATGTCAGAGTGATGTCATAGTCATGTCATTCTTTATGGTACTGATATCTTATACAGGATCTCTTTGTCAAAATTTGACAGCTGATTTTACTACTCCAACCAAGGAAATATCTACTCAAACTCCTCCCACATCTGATTTAGCTTCAACTTCCACAGGTGACAGTAACCATGGTGATATCAGCATCACTACCACTGTGACCATCAGAAATAATACGGGAACGACCTTCAGCGATGCCCAAATGACAATTAAAACTACAGCTATTACATCTTGTGGTAAATAATAATAATAGCCAGTATAACAGTTAAGTTTAGGAACATGTCTAGCAACAATTATAGGCATAGGAGTTTTCATGAATATTTCAGATGCACATTTAGCTCATGTTCTATTAAATGTCAGGATAATTTACACAAGATTATCCTGACATTTAATAGAACATTATAATGTGTGTGGTGACTATAAAAACATTGTGTGTATAATGTGTGGTAAAATAGTAAGGTGTTGATTATGTCATGTGAGGGTACTGAGGGGAGCATGTGTAGAAAAATATATATGTGGTCGGCTCACCCTCAGTAGCCAGTTCGATTTTTGACCTTGTTTCTGTAAAGTATTTCTGAAGTTTTAATAATATAAATTATAGTACTTGTTGATACTAGCTTAGAAGATAGATCAGACTAAAGTTTGACCTAGGCTACCCTAAGTTAAGGATGGAAATGAGCGCGAACCTCAACAGGCATCAGTTAGGATTCTTAGGATTAGGACCAAGGAAGTAGCTGGAGCAATGGGATCCGACTATGATGAAATGCTATGTACATTCTGGAACTAGTTTTTTTATTTTAGGAAATGTGTTATCCTTTATAATCGAAGTTAAACTAACAGCTATCCTAGCAGATTTTAAGATGAGATTGGCTATCCACCAAAGCAGCAGCTATCAGAGTTATGTAGACAAGAATAACTAGCCGTGCAAACAACAAGTACGTGAGTCATGGAGACAAGTGGAGCTGGTTGAGTTACGGAGACAAGTTAGGTGTTATAGAGAGAAGAGTTACCTCAGACTGTACTTTAAAACTATTTCATGTCTGTTTTTAAGAGAGATAAAAAAAAATTGTCCTATATGAACAGAAAATATATATAATAATTTGCAGAATCACCAAAGTCCATAGCAACCATATCCTCCCATGTACTTGGTTAGATGCATATTGTTGTAAAGTTCAGTCAAAATGGTACTAACCATAATGTTAATGGTAACTAGTAATGACATTAAGTATGGCTATACGTACCATGATAATTAGAATGTTGTTGGATATTTTTCAACCTAGCTGCAGTTTAGAGGAACAAATACTTGTATGGTAGAAATTGCCACTGCATATTTGACTCTGATAATCATATTTGCTTTACCATCCAACTAACCAGGAAGAGTTTATACATGTACTGTACTGTACAATCCACCAACTAGCTGGGCAGTAGTAGCTAAAAGCTGGTCTATTTTTTAATGGAGAAGATCGTCATTTGGAAATCCACTAGAGAGCCTGCTGGCATTATTTTTAGCTAGCTAAGATTATACATACTGTCAGAGCTTTCTTCCCTGCTGGTAACCTCCTCATCAGTCATAAAATAAGAGAAGATAGCAAAATTTCTTCGATAAAAGGTACCTAGATCTGGCACTAAAGTTGTTCCCATTGAATGATTGTCTTTGGCTTTGGTAGTGCACACTCCAATGTTTGAAAATATGCTTCTGCTCCCTCATTACCTGTTTCTCCAACAAACAGACCAAAGTCATTGTTCAACACTTAAAAAATAATTTAATCCAAACCTAATCAGACATACGTCACAAAGAGATGGTCTCGGGTGAAGTGTCTGGATATTCACAAAACTTTCCTTACCTACCTTCATCCATTTTCAGCCAGGAAGACCTTCAAAGACTATAGTAGCAATCATTGACAATTTTTTGGCCACAAAGCTTGAATACCCTCACAGCAAGATTCACATAATGGGAACTATTCTTCCAATAGCGATCTCTTGGAGTGAAGACATGAGTAACCTCAGTTCCTGTTAGAAAATATACAGTAAAAATAAATCTCTTGAATCCTAGGTTTTGGTATAGAAAATTTCATCCTTTATGGAATGATTAAACTGTCCCTATGCAATGTTGCCAATCATAAATATTGTGAAAAACATTCTTACTGGAACATTTCCTAAATGTCAGTATTTTTCTTATATACAAATTTATGGCATTTCTTCTGTGACAAACATTCTGCCATTTATTCTCCCTGTTCATTCTCCCTGTTCATGTTACACCTGGATAATACAGAGTTCTGTGGGTCTCTATCTCAAAATTAATTTTGGAAAAACTACCTAGTGATTATATAATATATATATAGCTCTCTCTCTATATATATAGAGAGCTATATTAGATAATGGGTCAGCAGAGCTTGCACAGAGGCCTGCTTTTTATTTTTGATAATTCCCATATTTTATCATAGTTGAATGTCTTCATTATAATTATAAGTACATTTTCTATTCAGATTTTGGAAATCAGATATCGGTACAAATGCATATTCATATCTGTGGCTTCCAGAGTAAACTCACTGAATCTTGAATAATGTTAGTTTCTTTAAAAGCGTAGTTCTCTCTTATACATTCTGTGTACAGAGCGCCATTCTCACTTCTGTGTGTAGTCAGTTTTCTTTCTCCAAGCTTGTTGTTTTCACGATGGTTCTCTTCACTAATTCTCTTAACTATGATGACCCTTACCAATTAAAAAAAGCATGGATGGGTGTCCTATTCCAATTTTTTATGGGTAAATGTATGCGAATAGATAGATATTATTATAACTATGTCCAAATTTTCTGTCTAAGTAACGCATGAGGGCGCACTTTGCTCACCAACAAATATTCATGTGATGTTTGTTAAACATGTCATATCATCATTATAATGTGATGGTTTCGTAGTTACGAACAAACATTTCCCAGAGGTATTCATAACCCTGAGGATCTTCTCTATATGAAACCTCAACCCTTAAAGTGTATGTAGTATAATGCATAACTAATGGTAGTTGACCTTTCTGGATCACATGTTTTACTTCTACTCTTGTATAGGGAAAATCTATAACTATTTAATACTTATATCAAATCAATGATACAGGCTACAGAGAGCTAGGAACTGGAGTCATAATTGCAGATTCCATCTTGTTCTTGTGCTATGCTGTGTTGTAGTAAATAAAGACGATTTATTCTGTATACACTAAATTATCATCAAGATAATTAATAAGTTGTTGTTGTTCTTTCCTACTTTTGGTTCTGTCATCCAATATTATATACTTCTGAAATATACCTTATGAATACATCTTGCTGAAACTAAACTATAGTCATGTCATTAATAATGTTTCGTTTAAGCATTACTCTGTAGCACATGAACGTTGTTATATAGTTTGTATAATTATGCATGTATATTTGTAATACTTGATTTGTATACACAGAAAAATAATGAAATCTTGTAATAATAATAATATAAAGCTAAATATTTATGATTTTGGAATTGGCAGTTTCATGCAAAAGCAATCGTCAGGGACAATGAGGAACTGATATGAGAGCTGGGTGTATGAAACATGGAATGGTGAATATTTAGATAAGGTGATTGCCAGTTTGGTAAATGGGGTGATTGATGGATGTAGGTGTCAATGGGAGTTTTCGAGGTGGAACTTGTTGTGTCTGCACATTGAGAAGGAATTCAGATCACTAGTTTGGAGTTGTTTGTTTGTCTGAGCAGATGATGTAGAGTTTTTGTGTGATGCATAGGTTACAATATTTCTATGTCGTTGAGTAGAATAGTGCTCTGTCCATGATAGAACATTTTATGATATATTGCATATAGGTGTCTTAGAGTTTTTGATAGCTTATGCATGAGACTATAGCAGGGCCAGCCAATTCCAAAATTATCACTAGGGCAAGGGCTAGGGCTAGGGCTAGGGCTAGGGCTTCAAAAAGAAGGAAACAAGTTTTTGGTTTGTGGAGAATTTTTGTTTGTAGAGAGAAATAACTTAGAAATATTACAAGTATATATAATTTTTAATAAGCAAACAACCATTTTCTTTTCTTAATAAGTGTGTATAAATAATCATCTGGGGTAATGACATTGCAACAGGAAGTCGTTAATAGCCTCTCCCCTCCTCTCCCCTGGAACAATTGCAACCGGTGAACATTTTAATGGCCCCTCCCAGATCCATTGCAACAGGTAAACCATCCTCTCCCCTTGGATCTATTGCAACAGGTGGACATTTAATGGCCACTGCTCTCCTCTCTCCATGAACTCATCACAATATGTAAACATTTAATGGCCTCTCCCCTCCTCTTCCCATGGACTAATTGCAACAGGTGAACATTTAACTGCCACCCCACCCGCCACTCTCCTTGGCCTATTGCAATAGGTGAATGCACTCCTCTTGTCCCCTTGGACCTATTGTAACAAGTGAACATTTAATGGCCACTCCTCTCTCCATGGACTTATTACAACAGGTAAACATTTAATGGCCTCTCCCCTCCTCTCCCCTTGGACCAATTGCACCAAAAATACATAAAGAACTTAGCTAAGGTAGATGAGGGAAAGAACTGTGCAATGAAAGATGTAATTACATTAAACAAAGACATTGTTATATTTATAGTGTGGGCATTTGTAAATGAAGCATATCAACATGACCAAACTACAAAATACACTATACATATAATATGCGCAACACACAAGGTTAAATGGGTGAATTTGGCATTGTTGATGCCATGGATATCACAATGCAATAAGTAAATTTTTGGAATGAAACACGATTTGAGAAAAAGTTGGCAAATGTTGCTAAGAATGCCTAGTAGACTAAGAGTAGTATTGAGGAAAGGGTATGGAATTGGTTCTAAATGTGTTGGGGATCCTCAACCTAAGGAGATCCCACACCGAACATCAAACTAATTCCTTATTAGGGCATAACACTGCAGCATGAGTACTAACCATTAGAATGCACATTTCATATGCATATTACCAAATAAGGTTCAGACTGGTAGTCCGGGGGGGGATATTTTTTTAAGAGAGCCTGCCAGAGATCCAGACAGGACCAGCTAAGTTGTATCTTGCTGAAGCTCCTGCAATAATCTTTTTACCCATCATTGTCCATTCTTTCTGCGACCTCCTGTAATTCCCTACGTCTGGTGGCAACTACCAGAGATGACTCCACGGTCCAACCTGGCACCCTACACAGAAGACCTAAGCCTCTAATGATACCACTGGTTCTCAGAATTGTAAATAATTTTCGAGCTGGTCTTTGGAAGAAATCCCCATGGACCCCTGCACATACTCAAGGTGGCATTGCAGGAACTTTCCAGTTGCTCTGACAGTGTTGTCTCACACATGATGGCCATCTATTCAGCAAGCGGCAGTGAGACATGAAACTGAAATGTAAGAGAAAACTGATAAGGATCATCAAGCATGCTTGTGTGATTGTAGCTGGAATCAGATGGTGGCTAGCTTGGATGCACAGTCAGTAGATGAGATAGAGGTGACTGTACACACAGTTGTAGAGTAGAGAGAGAATTGGCTGTACAATTTGTTACTTCTGAGAGAAGAGAGAGATGCTTCATGGTGAGGAATATCCAGCACAAAAAGAAACATGCAGTTTACAGATAAGTGTCTGCTTGCTACAAGTCTAGGGTTAAACTTTGCATACCTAGCACATCAACAATGTCTTTAGGCTAGTTAGCACATCAACAGTTTAATACATTCCCTCAGGGTCATAGATTGTATCTGAAAATTGGGTTGGGGCAAAAGCACAGTAATGCTGGTCACCCTGGGGTACCACCCTAGTAATTCTACCGACTTTTATACTTAAAATATAGCAGGTTTATCCATGTAACATGACCAGATATGACTATCATCAGGACATAAAAATTAATGTAAGAGAATCTGAAAGACCTAATATAGAGAGGCATTCCTCCATATCTATTACTGCTATGTAGAAGAGGCCATATATGATGAGTGACTCTCTACTCTATCCACATTTATTGCTAACATGCTTCAGGCTTAGTTCCTTCACCAGATCTTTATGCTCTGTGCATATCATAAGAGGATTGAGGCATTTGTTCGACATGGTTGTATGGAAGTCAGACCCCACCCTTCTTACTGCACTGAAAGCACTTTCAGAGCTGGCATTTGTTGCCGGCATAAACAGAATAAACTTGACCAAGGACATAACTTCTGGTACGAGTGCCCAGATCTTTTTGCTATTTCAGAGGAAATATATGACATTATGCAATGTTTTACCACCTTCACCTCGACTGAAACTCTGATAGGACTCTGCCATTATATAGAGCAGAATTTGTTGCGTATTAGGGTTAAACTCATAGTGGACCTCACAGAGTTTGCCAATATTTTGCGTGACAAGTTCCTGCAATGCTCCTTTCACAAGAACCTGCTCACATGTTGCACACATTGTGTAATCCTTTTGATTGAAATGCTACAGTGCAGCTAGATATAGTGTCCACAGTTTTAAAGTAGATCTGGCAGAAAATGTCCTATACATTAGAATGGTACTCAGTTGGAGCATTACCCGCAAAATACCTTATGGCATCTTAAGTTAATGTGGAAGTGAATGTGCATGTAACTCCAATTAGAATGGCCTTGGTCCAATGGAGGCTTGCATCCCTGTCTGATAATATACCTCAAAGAACAATGACAGAAAACTCGGCATTCTTTTGAGCATCCGGTGCATATAGCTCTCTCTTCTAAAGCCTGGTACTGAGGTTATCTTAATGCTAAAGTACTATAATGGCAAGCTGAAGTCCATAGAAGAATCCAAAAGTTTGCATTTTAGCATGCACTCCTATTATTCTTGCCTTCATGTCAGAGTCACTGATATTGTCTTGTACCCACCTCCAAAGCTTCATCAAACATCCATAGTTTTTCTGAATAGGCACTCAATGATGCAGTTCAGACTTTTCACCTTGTTGGGGAGAGGATTTTCAGAGTTGGTGAGTCAAAACTGTATGCATGGAGATCATGTTAGATTTGTCCCAGAATCTTTGCTTGTTTTCTGAGGAGGTCTGCCTCTCTTTTGGGACTCTAGTTTATTAATTTAGTGATTTCATAAGCAATATCAAGTGTGTCTTTCAATAGTGAAATCTTTTTTATTGTATTCCTAACAGCAAGGAAATGAATGGCAGTAGCAATTTGTCAGCAAGCATTTTTCATTAAGTATTTTGATTTATAGCAACCCCACTTTGGTTCCAGTCATGGTCAAACATCCATTATTTCCCACGGGCATCTTGAATTCTGAGATTCGTACAAAGCAGCACACCTTTTATGCAAGTGACAATTTTATCTGCATTTAACTGAGCAACCGGCATCAGATTAATATATTCCTCATGTACTCTCGTCTCCTTGTCCACCCAACGTGTTCAAATTACAAGTTATTCATATCAGTACTTTCATCAGCCATGATACTCTAGCATCCAGTTTCAGCTCTGTCACTTGCTATACCATGCAGTACTTTTAGAGCGATGATTTGTAGTAGTATATCATTCTGAGCATCCAGGCACATTTGCTTGTAGAATTTTCAAATTCACTTTCAAAGCACTTCATTAACTTCAGCTCAGAGAAGGAGGGGCTGCTCAAAACTTTACTCCGCCTCGGTGGGCAAGGTAGGATATACTTTGGACCCCTGAAACTGCCCTTAAGCTACTCATCATGTGACCTGATTGAGTTAACATAGTAACTGCATGTTTGTGACAGAAATTGGACAAGTATGAGCTTCCAGAAAGTTGAAACAATCCTTTCAAACTGGCTGTAGCACAAGAGTGACATATTACAGAATCTAAAATTTCAGCCATGAAAATTGTGCTGATCCATTTTGGTTTTATGGTAGATGCATTTGATGCTGGTTTGTAGGGACACTGAGGAAAGGTATTCAGACATGCTCTCCTTCATGCAGTATACAGCATTAAAAGCAAAGTAGGCACAACTAAACATGAAGCCCATCGGAATAGGTCCCAGGGCACAACAAGCTTATCTGTACAACATGACATCCTGTTTGCTGTCACTGATTACATGGGTTATTTTGGTCAGGGACATTTATTAGTGATGATGAAATCATCCTCGTCTATATATGTGTCAGCAAGAAAAAATATATATGCGCTTTCAATGACTTGCTGCACATGAATGCTGCAGAGGAATGAGTTTTCAGTATGGCGATGAAGAACGAGACTGTTTTTAGATGGGAAACTGTATGGAATCCTTGCCATCAAACTTGCTAATCCCGAACCATATTATGAGTAAACATGTACTGTTTTCTATGAGGACTGCAACGGAGTATGATGCATCTAATAGCAGCAAGAACTAACTGTACCAATGCCATTATCATTTGCCAATTCTTGAACTTATTTACTGACAATGAATTGTACCATTGTTACTTGATAGATTAACTCTTACAGCACCCGATCTCTCTTGTTTTCTCACACACGCAACACACATACTCAAACACAGATGCTGCCACTAAAAAAATTAGCCGGTTGAACCCTCCTATGGCTTCATCGACACCCACTCATAGATCAGCCATTTGCACCCTCCTGTGGCTTTTTCCACACCCACTCACGGATCAGTCATTTGCACCCTCCTGTAGCTTCAGTTGCACCCACTCACAGATCAGCCATTTGCACCCTCCTGTGGCTTAAGCCACACCCACTCACAGGGCCCTTATTATCATCATCTGGATTGAGGGGAAGTAGACCCATCAGTCTTCTACGGGAGTTCTCTCTGGATTATGCTGCATGTTTTCATGAGGGGATACCAAGGTATTGTAGAGTTGCTCATAGGGTTTTAATGTTGGTCTAAATTCTATAGAATTTTTACATAATGCAAGTTCTATTCCATTTAATCCACATTATAATCCAGCTATTTGGGTGGGTTAGCTGACCAAATTTTAATCCATACTTGGGACGTGTATGAATCTGAGTTAGAAGTGGGATACAAATAAATTACATACACTACAGTCCATCAAATTGTGTGGATACCATAAAATACCTATAGCTACACATATATAGGCTGTGTTTCATACGACATTTGGTACACCAGAAATTGTTCCCTTGTCCCATCCGCTTCTACAAAAGGTAATAGCCTGCCAAGAAAGGTCGAAGGGTTGTAAATGAGTGAAGCTCCTTTTTAAGAAATCTTGGACATACCACATGCTGATCATAGGGTTGAAGGTGTGGGGAGTTTCTAATAGGGGGAAACCCTTTCTCTGTATGGCACACTCTAAAACTAGTTGTTAATTAAAAGGGGGTAGTTCACCCAAACTGGGTAAAAAATGTCTGTTGACTTTGACTGCCCATAACGTTTTTAATAATTGGTTTATGTCGATAATGTTATGCTCAAATTATTGCTTGTTCTATGTGCTTACCAATGATATATAAAATATCTCTAGACGCATGTTTTGTCAGAAGATGCCTGCAGAAACATCTAAGGCAGGACCCTCCTCCGTTTGGCAGACCCCCACTATATACTCATTTTAAAAAATCAAAAGCTGTAAATTGGTTTGTAGCTTGTCAAAGCTAACAGCTGTGATTTAAGTGAAATCATATTGCAATAACTAAAGTGGTTGTTGAATGGCAACGTTGATTACGCGCTAAAAATGTGATTTTTTGCGCGTAATCAAATACGGCACGTTGCCATTCAACAATTATTTAGGGAGGTACCTGGCCTGCTCATCAATGCCTGGTACCTGGTTGATCGGACTTTGTGTGGTTCTCCTGAGGATCTGGCCTTAGCCTTGAAGATTGTATAGGAAGATGGCCCTCCCCGAGGTCTCAATCTCAATCGTTCAAAGTCCCTACTTTTCATCCCAGAAAATGGTGACTCATCCCTTAACCAACTACCACAGGAAATTCCGGTTTCAAGGAGCGGCTTTTGCTTGCTTGGATGCCCCATTGGTTCTGCGACTTTCTGTGAATCTGCTATGCTTAAGAGAGTGAAAAAATACGGGCCTCTGTGGCCCGTTTGCAAGACTTGGAAGACTCACAGTTTGAAATAACCCTCCTTCGTTCTTGCCTGGCTCTCCCTAAGTTTATTTTCCCCCTGAGATGCTGTCCTCCTGCTTTCACTCTTCAGGCCACCAAGGCGTTCGATCTTCTAATGAGGGATACGCTATCAGACATTGCGGGAGGGTCTCTATCTGACTGGTCCTGGCAAAAGGCATCCCTTCCAAGCTGCTTAGGCGGTCTCAACCTCCGGCTGGCGAGTCTCCATACCTACCTCAGCTCTCTTGACACGTCTCGCCACCTGGTTGCCAGGATCTTGGGTTACCAACCAGCTTTTTCCGTCCATCTGCCTGGAGCTGTGGATGCCTTAGCAACTGCAGCTAAGATGCCTCAGTGACGCTGTTTGGAGGACATCGACATCCCCCTCCGACAGCGTCCCCTTTCCAGGAGAATAGATGAAATATCATATAACTTGCTCCTAGATTCGGCTCCAGACAACAGATCACGTGCCCTCGCTCTCTCCTCCTCACTTCCACATGCAGGAGACTGGCTAAATGTCGTCCCTTCCCCAGCCCTAGGTCTCCACCTTCATGACCTGGAGTTTCGTCTTTGTCTCAACTACTGGCTGGGCCTCAGGATGTTTTCTGGTGATGTTACCTGCCAGATTTGTGACCGCTCCATTGATGCAGATGCTTTTGGTGATCATCAGGTAGGATGCGGTGGGAATGGTGACCGGATACATAGGCATGATGCCCTCAGAGATGCCCTCTTCAATGCTGTTCAGTCTGCAGCTCTGGCACCTAGGAGGGAGGTTCCATCTCTCATTCCTGGTTCGCACAGCCGCCCAGCCGACATCTATCTCCCAAATAGGGCTAGGGGGCGTCCTGCAGCCTTGGATGTGACGGTGATATCAACAATGCAACCTCTCACACTTGCCGGAGCCGCCACCACCAAGGACCATGCACTGCGAGTAGGTGAGGAGAGTAAGCTGGCTGCCCACAGTGATGCTTGTCGTTCCGTGGGAGTCGAGTTTATCCCCCTCGTGGTGGAATCGCTAGGTGGCTGGAGCGAAAAAGCCACCATTACCATCTCCAGAATCGGCCATCAGTTGGGACAGCGCTCAAGATCAGCGCCGGCAGAAACAACCTGCCACCTCTACCAGCATCTGGCTCTATGTCTGTGGAAGGGAAATGCTGCCATGTGGTCACTCAGGCTACCACCATGTTCTGCGTGGGTTGATGGCAGTATTTAACTTCCCCCCCCCCCCCCCCCCCCATCAACTATTAACTTTACAATCTGTGATGTAGTACTAGTATAATAAATTTGTCTTATGGAAAGAAAAAAAAACTTTAGTTATTGCAATATGGTTTCACTCAAATCACAGCTGCTAGCTTTGACAAGCTACAAACCAATTTACAGCTTTTGATTTAAAAAAATTAGTAGTGGGGGTCCGCCAAACGGAGGAGGGTCCTGCCTTGGATGTTTCTGCATGCATCTTCTGACAAAACATGCCTCTAGAGATATTTTATATATCATTGAAAAGCACATAGAACAAGCAACAATTTGAGCATAACATTATCTACACAAACTAATTATAAAAAAGTTATGGGCAGTCAAACTCAACAGACGTTTTTTACCTGAACCGCCCCTCTTTTAAGCAGGATCCTGTATTAAGCATCAGTTATTTATTAACCACCTACTATACTGTTGATTGTAGCTTCTATTTGTTAAGTGTCAGTTGTGACTGTGTCTACTCTCGAGAGTCAGTATATCTTTCATTTGCCTATGACTAGGGCTAGGGCTAGGGCACAGGTTTGATATCCAGGTTTAACCCTCTCCATGCTCTGCCCTGCTAAAGCCCATCCTGCAACCATTCCAAGACTGTTAGTAGGTATATAACAAGCTAGATATAAGTTTGTTTGTGTATTGCTACTGTATTTCAACTGGCCATGCCCATTAGATGGGTGAGGAATCA
This sequence comes from Cladorhizidae sp. MBARI D1340-BT2, assembly GCA_028752905.1. Taxonomy (NCBI): domain Eukaryota; kingdom Metazoa; phylum Porifera; class Demospongiae; order Poecilosclerida; family Cladorhizidae; species Cladorhizidae sp. MBARI D1340-BT2. The sequence continues at coordinate 227,034 of JAQNBH010000099.1, forward strand.
GAAGAGGATGATGTCCTCTTGAGGATGGAGATGTGATTGCTGCGCTAGAGAATACAAAAAATGGACAACTGCTCTGACATGGATGGAAGTTGTATTTTCATATAGTGTGCTAGTAAGTTTGTCTCTAAGATAGCTCATAGATAGGTCCTTGTGACGGAAAGTCGTCCTTCTGCTGAAACAGACACTTTAACTGCTCAGTCAGATCCACACTTTCGTCCGACGCCTGGGACCTATTCCTAGCCACCTGCTAGAAATCTTATCCCAAGCCAAACTCAGTATCTCTCCCCGAGATACTGGCTAATCACTTGAAACAAGTATGTTAAATATTAAATACAGATAGAGAATCACACATACACTGTGTCAATCAACACTATCAACAAAGTTCTTACAACAGTTCTTAAAGTTCAACAATCAGGTATCAGTTCTTTTGGGCATAGGCCATAGCGTTTTTTAAATCTTATCCATAGTCTCCTTTTATACTCTTTCTATCAGTTCAGTTTGAGGTCACTGGTCTCCTTGCCAACCTGTGGATTGGACCAATCATCTTCACTTGGGTCACCCCATGCCACAGGCTCCTCAGTCTCAGGTGAGTGTTCTTGCTTGTTGTCTGTGGTGTGGTTGTGGCTTGTTTGCTCACATCAGTGGCTTGTTCGTTCACATGAGAGGCTTGTTCTTTCACATGTATATTTCCCTTTGTTAATCCCACAGATAGTGATGTTCTGCTGTCAACACCACCTGCTGGTTCTGCCACTGTCAGGTGAGAGTATTTCCCTGACAGTCCTCTTCTCAGACCTGATCTCCATGAAAGTTAGATTTTTGTCACCATTATGTAAGGCCTGACACAGTGGCTAAATTTGGGTCAGCCTAAGAAAGTCCCACATCAGTCAAAGAGCAAAGAAATGATTCCCGCTTCTCTATATTATCATATGTGTATGCTTATTTGCTTGACAAATGCATCTTCACCATTGCTATGTAACCAATACATCTTAAGTGTCGTTAACCAACATCCCTACCTGTGCTAGTACCCAAACATTTCCCACTCATATCATACACTCACTGGATGGCCTCCACCACCAAATGATGCACTGTAGCAACTCACTGCATGGCCCCCACCACTAAATGATGCACTACAGCAAATAATGAGTCTCCCACTTCAGACACTGACAGAAATGGAACTCTATTTCATTTCTTAATAAGCTATAATTTTCTGAATATTGACAGGTAAGTTCCTTTGGGTGACTTCTGCACATTTCCTATATTATTGGAAGGAAGAGAAATGGATGAAGAAAGTATACTCATCAGCATTTACATAATTATGTAAGTTACTTACATATATCACATAGTCGGGCATTATATCCCTCTAGTCAACTCTTACTGTCCTCTGTGCCTACCTAAATAAATAGTCCTCATCCATCGAAACTCTCTTAGGAGACTACAAAACTTCTTCTAGAGTTTGTGTCTCTTTTCTGCAATGGCAGAGTGGGAGTCGCACAACACTCTGAGGAAATCAGAAGGCTTCTGGATGACACATGGTGCAAAGAAGCATAACACACAGTGGTTCGGACCATATGTATGGGGGCATTGTGTAACCTCTTGGTAGGTCATGCACTGTCACTACAAAGATGGAGTTTACATGGTATTTTAGTAATTGAGAAAGCTGTAACTATCTAAATAACATGCACTCCTCTTGTTTTTAGGTCCATCTGTACCCAGCTAGCTACTCTCTCCCATGTCAGTTTGGCACCGAACTACTTGGTCATTGTATAGAGGTGATGATACCTGATGAATTGCTTCATCTGAGAAATGAATATATGGGGAGGAGTGTACTTGTACTAAATAGGAAAGGATCTACATTTGGCCACATCTTTCATCCTGTTCTGCCATGACTGAGCCTACAGTGTACTTGCTTGACTATGTGGTGTGCTAAGATTTGTGGGGTTTTTTCCTGGCATGTCCAAGTGTCCAAGTACGAAGAAAAGTGGGAGGGGAAGAATGCAACATTTTAAAATTGCCGCCTGTTAATTACGGAATGCTTGCAAGAAGTTGGAGTCAGCACAGATGAAGAGTGGGTAGAGACTGTTGTGGGCAAGTAACACAGTAGTAGGAGTGGCAATACAGGGAGATATGAGGTGGAGGAAGCTAGAGGAGAGGAGGGTAGAGATGAAGGTTTTGTTTGGTAAGAGATTAGAGGTGTTGGAACAGTATAAGTTGTTGTAAATAAACTAAGAGAGGATGGAGGAATTGGATGGTGGGAAGAATATGAGATCTTGAGGAGAAAGAATGAGGTAAACAATGAGGTTTGGTCAATGCGCAAGTGGAAGGGGAAAGTGAAGGTGAGAAATGAGAAGGACTGGGAGGAGGAAGTAAACGGAAAGAATATGCTGAATTTTTATAAATCAGCAAAGATGAATGGTGCAGGGTTGGAGAGGTATGTGAGGTCCATGCATGGTTAGGAAGGTGTCGGTTGCAATTTTGACTGAGGACTGCATCAGCTGGGTTGTTAGTGGATAAGAAGAGATGTGGAATAGTTAATGATGAGAGATGTATAATGTGTGATAGTGGAGCAGGGGAGGATTTGGAACATTTCTTGGTGATATGCGGGGAATTTGAGAGGTATTAGCTGGTACTGATGGATGAACTGCGCAGGCTGGATGAATTTAGAAGAGTGAGTAAGGATGGAAAGGTGGCATTGCTTTTGGGGAAAGATATGTGCCCATTTTGACAAGAATGAGCGATTGGGTGTAAGTGATGCAGTGATGGAGGAGGTGGGCGAGTGTGTTATGTATTGGGTAGGGAAGTGGTGGCAGAGGAGAAAGGAACTGTTCTATGGTGAGCTGAGGAATGTGATCTTTGGTCCCATCCTATCCCCCCTCCTTGAGCAGTGGGACACTATTGTGGATAATTTTATTAATTAAGTACTGTTGATTTAGATTGTTGTTAGGTTAGTTACTAAATAGTTCCACACTGTGCTGTAATATATATGTGATGGCCTTAACAGGCTCAGCAATATCAAGATTAAATCATTACGGCAGGGTCATCTCCCTATACTCCAGTTGTATCCAACCCTGGCCCTCCATGATGATGTTGCCAAGCCTCTCCCCTTCTCTATACTCATAAGAGCTATGTGATTGCGTTAATTTGTGGGGCGAGTTGTAGTTGTTCTAACTGAGCTTAAGTCTAGGATAGCTCTAGTTGCCGGTTACTTTATTGAACTGACCATCACCTCTATCTTCCTACACAGCGAATAGTTTTCTAAAAGGCGTACAGGACCATTTCTTGGCCTGCGCTTGTGTTGCTGGTTCATCCCGGCCTTCAGCTCGATGGACTCAGTCTGAGTCTAAGACCAGCAGACCGGACAACTGTGGTAGGTCTGTGGTTTAGTCTGTGTCCAAGACCAGCGGACCTGAGAACCGTAGGTCTGTGGATTAGCTAATACTTCCCCATTTATTTCTTATGCTAGTTGGGAAAAAACTACGTGGCATGTTCCTGGAGAAACTAATATCGAAGTTTAGAGAAACTACCATTCATAACTACATGGTGTCCTTGCTTTTATGGTTAGTCAGTGCTCAATGTCAAACTTATTCTGCAAAAAAAATTCAAAGCAAGTTCACCTTCAGCTAACTAATTACTTTTGTTCCTGACTTATGTAGTTCTTGTTGCTAGCTATCAACCTTATTTTTAGGAATACTATGTTGAACACTTAACATTGTTACCAGGTATTAAAATTTTAAATACACTCCCCCAGCCCACTAGGCTCTGGCAAATTATTCCAGGAATAATTTGAATAATAGGCACAACTCCCAGGAATAATCATTGTGACACCTCCTTTGTTGGCAAAATACAATCTGGAGTGGTATCAAAGGGCACTACAAATGCTAAGAGCCATAAGAGGACAGTTCTAACCTCTAGTACACTGTGTTATCACTCATCAGTGATCAGGTAGCTAAAGCTGCATTAGCAAGTACAGTGCTATACGTATACAGCCTACAGGTCTATAGACTAGACCTTTTTGGTACATTTTTGTTGTCTAAAGATGGTATTCCATCACTGACAGGCCAATATGATATCTTTTGCATTCAAACATACCCAGCTGACAAACTACATCTATTCAAGCCCAACCCATGACCACACCCCTAAACATGCCCACAATAATCATCGATAAAGGTATAAGAGGACCTTTGAAAAGCTTAACACAGGAAGAAAACCCTTATGATAACAAAATGTTTTGCATGATATAAGTAAAATAGATATGCTTGAACACCTGCAGAACAAGTTTGGGTTTTTAACTCCCATTAGTTTGTAAATTTCAGCTTAAAGCGTTCCCAACATATAATGTGGCAAAATTTACCTCATTAATCGTCATTATCAAAAACTATATACAGGCTTATAACTTGGTAGGGAGGTAGGGAACATTATATTCCGATATTCTGCAAAATTTGATCAGCAGCAGAGAGGGTATTTTCACTTCTCCAAAGTTCATTCGGAAAACAACAAGAACCAGTCATTAGAATACTAATTCAACTATCTGTGATAATGCAGTACAATTATAGAAATGATCATTATGTATATAATTATTACAACAAAGTTGAGAATAATTTAGGAATAATGGGCTACCTTTAAAAGAATAATAGGCTCAATACCTGAGAATAAAAGAATAGAATAATAGGTGACCTTTTGGGAATAATTTGCCAGAGCCTACACCCCACCCCCCTCCAACGTCTTTCTCCCCCCTCCAGCCCTTCATAGAACTGTTATCACTAGCATCTGCTCTGTGAGAATGTGAGGGTTACGATAGACAATTTGACCCCACTCTGGAGAAGCAGCTGGCATATTCCATCTGTCTATTGGCGGAGCAAGATACCACGCAAACTCTGTGTGAACACCAGTTCTGTACCACGTGCATCCTGCCGGCTTTGAGGTGCAACCCTAAATCATTCCCTTGCAAAGAGTAAAAATGCTGTCTACACTGAACTTGTATTTTTACATGGCAATGAAGGTCAACAACAACAACAGATAGGATCACTGACTACAAAATAATGCCAGCCTAGCAAGATCAGAGCAAGCTAAATTAAAGGGATCAGCGGATGAATGATCTGGGAGAGAAGGTACCCTCACATTTTCCCTCCTGTCCAATGATGACAAGGCCAAAGTCTTCATGAGGATGCACAAGCACAAGATGAAAGATGTGTTTGTATATGCATCTAGTTATGGCTAATGGGGGAATGAGGATATGCCTCTGGTCTAGACAATGAAGGGAGGAGTGGAGAGGGGAATGAAACAAGAATACACTCATTCGAACACCACATTGGAACCCCTTAACCGGTTTGTGAAAATTTAAAAAAGAAAATGGTTAGAAATCACTGTCATATTGTATGTGCTTGAGCCTGGTAAAGTGTCTACAATAAAATGTGATCATTCTTGCTAGCACCGCTTTTTTTGGTTATGATTCAATATTGGCTTGATCTGGACTGCATGCGAAGTGGTGCTACACTCTGTAACTCTGGATGTGTTGCTGGCTCCCTCTGGCACTCTAGTGTAAGAAGTGCTGCTAGTTACTAGCTCATCTACTCACAGTTGGCATGCCAGGTGGTGTTTCACCGTGTGTCTATGCAAGTGTTTCTGGCTCCCTCTGCCATGCTAGTTACTAGCTCATCTACTCACAAGCTGCATTCCAGTTGGTATTGTGTGAATCTGGAAGTGTTGCTGGCTCCCTCTGGCACACTAGTAAGAAGTGGTGCCAGTTACTAACTTACATACTCACAAGCTGCATGCCAGGTGGTATTGCACTGTTTGACTCTGGTAGTGTTGCTAGCTCCCTCTGCTACTCTAGTAAGAAGTAGTACCTGTTACTAGCTCATCTACTCACAAGCTGCATGCCAGGTGGTTTTGTAATGTGTGATTCTAGAGTATTGCTGACTCCCTTTAGCTCCGCATACTGCCTCATCTACTCACAAGCCCCCTGCCCCCCATTTCCCCCGCCCCCCATTTAACCATGGAATTCATTAGTCAAAGTGCATCCAGCAAGCTGTGCAAATGCCATTCATACCATCAACAAACAGCTCAAATTGTTTTACTTACTACATACAGTATGTCAGATAACTCTACAAGTTTGACAAGATCGGCTGCTCTAATTCAATCTAACCCTGGGTTTGTGTATGGAGAATTTCTTGAGTTTCCTCAGGAAGTGTATTCACTTGTATGTGGTGTAGGCACTGAGATGATCTGGTGTGCTTGCCAATACTGCTTAGTGGTGTAGACACTGAGATGAATCTGGTGTGCTTGCCAATATGGCTTAGTTGTATAGACACTGAGATGAACCTCGTGTGCATGCCAATATGGCTGAGTGTTGTAGACAATGAGATGAATCTGGTGTGCTTGTCAATATGGCTTGTGATGTAGACACTGAGATGATCCTGGTGTGCATGTCAGTATGGCTTAGTGATGAAGAAACTGAGTAGAATATGGTGAGCATGCCAATATGGCTGATTGGTGTAGACACTGAGATGAATGTGGTGTGCTTACTAACGGCTTAGAGGTGTGTATGGTGGAATGCCAATGTTTTGTGCTAAAATTCTCTTACACTAGAGCTGGCCCTAAACCTGTGGTCGTAGCCATAATCCTGTAGTTCTGGCTCTAGCTCTAACCCAGTGGTCCTAGTCCTAACTGTGTGCTCCTTGTCCTAACTAGTGTTAGATAATAGGTGTGCAAGAACAAGGACTTTGGACCTCCATACATAGATGCCCATGTTTGCCCTCAGCACTACTGGGTATATATGTTATGCATATAATATGTGCTAGTAGAGAATGTCCCCTGCTGGCAAAATCTTTCCTTGGACAACCTGGGAATCCCTGAATGCTTGCAGTTATCCTTTGAAGTCCCGAGACCTAGAATAGCCCGGCTCTAGCTGTATAATATATACACTCCTTACCTTAGAATAGCACTAGCCTAGCCCTAGTTCTGGGACTGTAAGCCCCCTATTCCTGATTCCGGGATCCTTGCTTCAGTCCCCATCATGATAGACATCCTAATACATCCTAATTAAGGTTAAGGCAATGCTGGACAAGCATGGAGGCAATAGTATGATCACTATGTACCGCTTGAAAGGATTCTTTCATGTTGTTATTGTCTAGAGTGCACTTCTGGGGATGCGCTTGACTGGCAAGATTAGCCGGGCCTACTTGACCATCAACTATTTTCACTGGAGTGATCACAAAAAGAACGTGGTGACTTATGTGGCCGGTCACAAGACTTACTTAGTCAAGTTGATACAGGTAAGGGGTGTTCACAATTGACACTGGATTGTCATGGCGACTGCTTATTAATATTAGTGTGGACATGAGTTTAGTAATTAAATGTAAATAAAACCACTCTAGTCCTTTCAATGAGTATACTTATATAACAATTGAACTGCTGTGTAGGAATCAAGTTTTAATTAAAGGACTTTTTGTTAAGGACAGTCTACACAGCACCTTAACTGATGCATATTAATACCCATTGGGTGCTTGGACGTAAAAAATCTTAGAAGTTCATGAATATTTCACATGTCCACACTAGCACCAAAATAAACTTCCTTCACATGTCACTCCTCCTCCCATGGCCATAGCCTCCTATACTCCTACACTAAAGAAAAACCAACAACTTGGCATTGTGTTTGCAATCCAACATAAGTTTCTCCGTTTCCACCATTTTTATTATGCTTGTTATAATATAACTTTGGTATCAGTTGAGTCTGCTTGATATGGAGATAATGAAAGATGTACTTTCATGGGAACTAGCTCCCAGTTCTGGAGCAATCCACCAATTTGGAAATGATACCTCAGGGGCCATTCAGCAGACATCAAAGAGAATGTGACAACAGAATAAATGACATCACTCTTCATAATGATTTTGTTTGGAATATTAATTGATTGGTAAGCCCAACTATAGGATGGGCTTCATTAGACATTTCTCATTGGTTTTTCATTGCTTGGAGGCGATGACAATACAGTAAATGTGGCTTGGCTACGGCAATCTTACCAAGTTCATGGAATTTAAGATTGGTACTCTAGCAACGTATATATAATTATATTGCCCATGAAATTTCTGTTGTTCATTTGCAACAGCATAAATAGATGCACCTATTTTGCAGTTTTGAGATCTGTTGAGTTAATTGGGGGGAAAGAATATGTAGGACAACAAATCAAAGATGGAACAAACATTCTTCAATTAATAAACCAGTAGCTGTACCTCCTGGTTTAATAACCAACAGTTGTAAACCCAGGTTTAATAACCAGTAGCTGTACCGCCTGGATTAATAACAAGTAGTTGTACCTCCTAGTTTAACAACCAATAGCTGCAACCCCTGGTTCGATAATGGTGAAGAATGACTCCGCCAACATACATGTACTTCTGATATACTTCATGCCCTTTGGTAAATCTTCATCCCAAAACCATATACCTGTCACTAACTCCAGAGGACATTCTGAAACCCACCAGAGGCTTCACCCATTAACTGCTGTGTCCAGTACAACTTCTTGATGTAAAGATGGAACGGGATTATGCTTTTATTCATATCAAGTCAACAAGAACGGAAAGGAAATGGTCGCAGACACCTGATACATCAATATGGCATCCAGCATAAACTTATGACATCGAGAAACAACTTAAACTAATAATAAGCAAGCTTAGATACACCCTCAACTACCCTCCGAATATAACAAAGAGATTGGAGACCTATGAAGTTGTCTTAAAATTAAGCACATCTTCTGCCCAGCTAAATCTAGTCAGTATAGAGCCTCAAGCTAACAAGACCTACCACAAACCTTGCTAATAAGGCTTAATATAAACTTTGCATATCAACTCACAGTAGTAACTCCCTTGAAAAATCCATCTAGTTAAGGTCTACAACGCAGAATAGCACTCGACTTAAGCGGGTAGCCCTTGCTTTTTACAATCTCATGTAGCTGGTATGCAGTTTTTTCCCCGTCTCCAGCTTGCATTTGCTCCTCCACAATCTCTCGGAAGGCTGTTTTTACTTGGGAGATATCTTGCTACAGGGCCACTTGAGTGTAGTGTGGTTTTCACAATAGTGGCTGAGGAAGCAGTGAATCCCATTCCTCATTGCATGTCTCCAATAGTTACCTTAAATACTTTGAAATGCGGGATAAAAATCCTTGTATGTAAGCTGCCTAACCAATTTCGTGCTTTATGTTTCAAACTCCTTGGGCAACTCACTAACTATCCACACTGCCAAATCAATAATTTTAAATAAACTTTTTCAAGTTTAATTTTGTTACAAACATTTCTTATGTTCATTTGGGATGATTAGAAAACACACAACAATTGGGAAATTGCATGTATGTTGGACTTAAATGCAACGCCAGGTTTGTTTTTTAACTTGTAGTGTACCCATATCCATGCCCATTGGTTTTGTGAAGGAGGCACTATCTTCTTCAGAAATATGCAAAGATGACTTGGAAGACATCAAAACTGTAATGGCCCAAGAAACCCCAAACTACAAACAATCTTCAAAATGGCTCCCTTGATAGCAGCTTGCTAGAACTATGTTTGGACATGACATTATGAAGAATTGTACTCCTATGAGGAATAGATATCTGTTGGGGCCCGGCCCCAACAGAGTGACAACCTTGACATTTCAAGGTGTGACTCCATACTCAAGGTGCTTATCAGCTATTAAAGCAGACATCTCAGGCTTGCATGAACTCCATGACCCTGATTACTGAACATGCACGCATACACACACACTAGCATATGGTTGGACAACCACATGAGTAATGTTATTGTACTTACCCATATTTGGTCATGTGAGCTGGGCCTTGCAGCCTAATTAAGGGCACCAGGCTAGGAACTGCGTGAGTTTTTGAGAGATACTGTACTGAAGTGAGATTGTAAGACTACGTAGTTATCAACTACTGAAGACTTTAACTAGTAGGTTAGGCTACTTCCCTTCAGGCCAGTTACTACAATTAGCAAGGGCTGTGGCATAACATATGGTGGCAGCGGAAACTCGATTCGAACTATAGACCAATAGACCCCTAGACCAGTAGAACATGTCCAGCAGAGACAAAAAGGTAAAGCAATTTGGCAGAACTGAGTTGGAAGACCTAAGCGTGACAGAAAGAAATGGAGAAGACACTGTCCGGATCACCAGAGCCATGGCGGCGGAACAACAAGGAACAGCTGACTTGCTGCAAATAATGGGCCAACAGCAGCAACTCGAGGCAGACAGATGGCAATGCTTTGAGGCTGAAAAGATAGCCGAGCAGAACAGTCAGGAGGAACAAAGGAGACTGGACCAAGAGCGATGGAGTCGTCTGGAAGCAGAGAGAGAGAGTCGGAGCACCAGCATCAAATTCGAGATGCTGAACAGCTCACTTAACTCATACAGTCATTAGTTACAGAGAGACAGCAACCTAAACTACCACCCCCTAAGCTAGCAGCAATTAAGGACGAGGACGACGTCAATGCAGCTTTAACACGGTTTGAGCAACATATGACTACCTTTGGCGGGCCGAAATTCCTGGCCCTTATCCCTAAAACCAGGTCAGGAAGGAGATAAGGCTATGCTGAACTTGGATGTGATAGAACCATGCAGAAGCCCCTGGGCTTCTCAGATAGTGACTATGGCTAAAAAGGATGGTACCCTCCAGCTATGTATTGATTACAGGAAACTCAACTCTGTAACGACAGCTGACCCTTACCAGATGGCGAGGATTGAGGATTTGCTAGACAAGCTGGGGAAGGCCTCGTATTTGTCGACACTAGACTTATCATGACAAGACTGCTTTTGTTTCACCATATGGCAAATACAGGTTCAATACCATGCCATTTGGATTGAAGGGGGCCCCCAACACCTTCCAACGGCTAATGGATGGAGTGCTAGACAACCTCCAAAGCTTCACAGCAGCTTACCTGGATGACATAGTAATGACTGGGATGACCACCTCCTTCACCTGATGAGAGTGTTACAGCGACTGGGGGCGGAAGGCCTGACTATCAAAAAGAAGAAGTGTCTGGGAATGGCCTCCTGTACCTATCTGGGACACGTTGTTGGCTTGGGGCAGATCGCCTCTGAGCTAGCCAAAGTGAAGGATATCCAGCAGTTTGCACAACCAAGACTAAGCATGATATCCAAGCTTTCTTAGGTCTGGCAGGCTACTACAGGTGTTTCATGCCATCGTTCAGTGGGATAGCTTCTTGCCTGTCAGATCTGACAAAGTCTGCAGCACCAACCAAGGTTCAATGGATACCTGAATGCCAAGAGGCATTCCAAACACTGAAGAATTGACTTACCAGCAAGCCAATCTTGACAAGCCCAGATTACAGCCAACCTTTCCTGCTGCAAATGGACGCATCATATCACAGGATTGGGGCAGTACTGATTCAACACGACCAGGAGAATGTGGAGCGACCTGCCAAGAGAATCAAGATATGCTACAGTGGAAAAAGAATGTCTGGCAATAGTAGCAGCACTGCAACACTTCTAAGTATACTTACTAGGTCGGAGTTTCACCATCCATCCAGACAACAGAGCTCTCACCTACCTCTACACCATGAAAAACAGAAAGGACGCCTGATGAGTTGGGCCCTGACCATACAGCCCTTTCAGTTCGACATAGTTTACAGGCCTGGTTCCACCAATGCCAATGCAGATGGATTGTCGCGACAATGCTGGACTGATGAGCAGAGATCTCAAGAAGGGGAGGGGAATATTGGGGCCCGGCCACAACAGTAACAAACTTGACATGGCAAGGTGTGACTCCAAGGTGCTAATTAGCTCTCAAAGCAGGCTTGCATGAACTCCATGACCCTGATTACTGAACATGCACACATACACATTCACTAGCATAATTATGATTGGACAACCACATCAGTAATGTTAATGTACTTACCCATATTTGGTCATGTGAGCTGGGCCTGGCAGCCTAATTAAGGGCACCAGGCTAGGCACTGCGTAGTATATTTTTTGAGAGATACTGTACTGAAGTGAGATTGTAACATTACGTTATCAAGTACTGAAGACTTGAACTAGTAGGTTAGGCTACTGCCCTTCAGGCCAGTTACTACAATTAGCAAGGGCTGTGGCATAACAGATCTGCCTGGGCAAGTTGTCAAGGAGTTGCAGTTCTTGAAGAGAACAATGTTTCTGCAGCATCCTCAATTTTGGAAGGTAAAAGGTCAAGTACTCAGGGATGCTGATGTCAAAACTTGTTTGCAAAAAAATATGTGTGTGTGTGAGAATCTCTATTGGAAAGATCAGGCAATTGGCGAGGAGCCCTCACTGAGGATTTGGATAGAAAACTTTATATCCCCTGTTTCTATATACATTCACCATATGTTCACTTGTAGCAAAATAATGTAGTGAAGAGAACGGAACAAATAAAACAACAGCAGATTCTTAGCTAATGGAAAGAAAACTGCTGCATGGGGCAGATGAGAGAATGGTGCTACTTATGCAGAAAACAGAACTATGCATGGTTCAATAATCTGTCAGATTATCTCTTGAAGCCACCGGTTTGAATATATCTGGTTATCTGAAATGTGAACAGAAATTACTCACACATTATAGTTAAGATATTCAACTGATATAAAATGGGGGGATTCCTTGTCAAAAGTAACAAGCAAGCCTCTGTGTAAGCTCTGCTGACCCAGTAGTTGTTCATGGATGCTCGGTTTGGCTTTGTTATACTGGAAACAATGGTTTGTTTTAATAGTATTACAACTATTTGTTTGCTTGCATTATTAGTAGTCGATTTTATTTCATTTATTTTTCTCTTATAGTATTATTAGATGTGTATTAAAAGAAAATATCATGTTTTCTTCATGATTTCCCCCCTTTTTCATTGTTGCCACATGCAGTCATGTGCATTCATACATCTGTGAGGGTGTGTTTCACATAGCTAGCTACTGATGGTTTTCAGCCACACATGAATCTGATCAACTCGTTATTCCTGAGGAAGACTAGAGCATCTATCAAAACATCAAGTGAGCACATTTAAGTTGATTATTGAGAAAGTATATAATCTATCAACTGAGAGATTATGCTATGGCAGTAATACCGAGAAATTGGTGATGCAATATGACAACTTTTTTATGTAAGAGAGCAAAGTGGAAAAATCACAAAGTTTTTAGTATTAGATGAAAAGGTTATACCAGAGAGTTTAAGGATAAAGCCTCCCATTAAGACCAGGGAAGGGTACAGTTAGCAGACAGAGCAAGCAAATTATTCCTGTCTAAGTGAATTGACTAGTTTTCCAGTTACCCTAACAGCTAAGTTTCAAGACCAGAAGACAAAACTGGAAGTAGCATGTGGACAACAGAGAAGGCCCACAGCCAATTCAAGCCAAACTATAAAAGAAGCTGGAGAAGCTTTAAAAAAAGAAAATTGAGTTAAATGAAGTTAAAGCATAAACAGATGGTTGGCAAATCTGAGAGAAAATAATATTTATCCTACTAAAGAAAAAATACTTGCTTTGGCAGTGGGAAGCTGGAGGATAAAATGTCACATAACCTTTGAGGAAGAATATGTGGAATGTTATAAAGAGTGAGAGTGAGGAAACAGAGAGGGCACTGGGAGCTGAGGGGAATGGAGATCATGATCCTATCTCTAGACAAGGGGAAGAAAATGTTACAACTCAAAGTTACAATTAAAAGATGACATAAAGCTGTACAAGACATATGGGCCACTGAAGAAGATATGGAAAACAAGTAAAGAAATGTAGTAATAGGTGTGTAGAGGACAGGGGATTAACAATTGACTTGTATAATAGAATTCAGTCCACAAATAGACTCCCTTTGGTGTGCCTTAGTATCTGTGCTAGTTGGAATTAACCTCTATTGCTCTTTATTAATGAAATATATGCTGGTTATGGTTTAAGTTTGGGCTCTTCAAAGGGGCTACCCCAGCAACCAGGTAAGTCCATCCCACAAACTGATTAAACGACTCACACTGGTGCTAGGATGATATGTACTAGTGTTACCAGCTAGCGATAATTATCCACTCTGCTATAAAAGGTGCACCTATAGTTACAAGACAATTGCATAGGTGGAGTTGCCAACCACATTGAGTATCAAAAATAAGTAAGACAGGTCATGGGTAGTAAATGGTAGGACCAGTTCTCCGGATAGTCTAGACTCTAGAGAATAGCTACTAGGTTAGTTAATTGTATAAATGATTAAAGCCTGGCTGGTAAAAAAATCTGAAGTAATATCTTTCATCAGTGTCATATAAATGTATCTATTCCCACAATTCAAACACAGGATCTTGAGGGGAATGGAGATCATGATCCTATCTCTAGACAAGGGGAAGAAAATGTTACAACTCAAAGTTACAATTCAAAGATGACATAAAGCTGTATGCACTAACAGTGAATGTGAATTTACTCATTCAACACTCAACAATATGCACACACTTTACTCTGCCTAAAGTTTCGTGTCAACTGAGAGTTCAGTTCTGAGCAATAGTGGATATGATGAACAACTGCTATTATGGTAATTTTCATCCCTTTTTCAAATGCAGGTGTATATGTTCTGAACAAGACAACTCAGTGTTTTAATGATAATTGATGCTAATGTTAATGTTTTATATAAATGACTAACCTGTGAAATCAGGAACAAATCTAGAGGAAGGAGGTAGCTGAGTGGCTTGACAACTGCAATGGTAAGGGAGCTGAAAACTTTTGAGAAGGAGTAGTTGATTCTTTGGAATTCAAAGAAGCTCTACTGCCACTAGGCTACAGGTAGATACAAATATCAAGTGATGCGTCGGCTGTCAAATGTTGCTCTACTAAAATGCCATCGTCCAGATAGTCATTGTCAGAGTCATCACTTGGTAGCCTGTCCAAGTAGTCCACCAAAATATCTGGGTCTAATGTTATCTAATGCAAAGGATTCTCTGCCTACTTCATAGTAAAAAGATAAATGAAGAGGGGAAATGCCAGCTGCTTATAAAAAGAAGCTACAATAATGCATAAATGCATTACCGCCAAATAACAGCGCACACACTGAATATGGCCCTGTGACTAGTGTCTGGTTCCTACTGATTTTTTTCTTGTCCCTGAATTGCCGAGCATAAGAGACACAATGATAGCCGACATCTTAGCCAGCTCATGTACTGCTACATGGATGGTTCCATTTTTAAGCAAGCTTGGTGGCTATTTTTTAGTAAGAAGTGGTTGCTTCATTGGCAAGACGGGAGCACAAGAGGTATAAATGTTGCATGAAGTTCTATCTCCCAAAACACTGCTCATAGCTTGCTACTTAAGCATTTAATTTTTTTTGTAGCATGAGGACATTTCATTATTTCTATTTGATGGAGCATAGGGGTTAAAAGCTCTGACATCAAAGTAAGTTATTTCAAAGGAGCCTCCCTAGAAGCACCCGCGGTACTAAGGGGGGGTGGAGGGGGCGTCCGCCCCCCCAACCAACACAGCCAGCTAGCTAAGCTAAGCTCTATCATTCACACACAAATTAGTCACAGAATTTGATGCCGAGTCAATAATTTTGGACGAGATCACCGACACATGACCACTATCACGAGAATAAGATTGAGTCGAGGCTGCTTGCTATTGCAAATTGTAGCTTTGAGCAGGCAGCTAGTGAATGCGCTTGTCTCGTAGTAGACTCGTAGAGACCTAGTGAATAGTGTAGTAGAGATCCATTTCTCACCTGACCCGGCGCGCGTATAATTATTCAAAGAAAAATTTGTTTTTTATTATTTTTTATTTTATATTTTAATTGTATATAATAGCTAGAGTCCAGATTATTTTATTTTTGGTGTAAAGAGACAAACTTTAGACAATAACTGAACTGTCTAATTTCATTAGTGTTGCCCACAAATCATTGTTATTGTCTAATCATCAGCTCTGAAAACAGAGTTTTCCCTGAGGATAGACCTTCTTCAAAATTGCAAAACAGTTCTGGATGTATTGCATCAGACTGATCTGCACAGAGTGTATGGAGAACTATACCAACTTTATCGTTTGTTTCTCACACTTCCTGTGACCACAGCTTCCTATGAGAGCAGCTTTAGTAAACTCAACATTGTTAAAACAAGCTTCGATCCACGACATCTCAAGAGAGAATTGTGATTCTTTTTGTTGAAAATGATATCATTGCTATGCTAAATTATGACTCTATTATGCGTCCATGGGACCTCGACAAATGCAATTATGTTTCCAAAAAATATAAGATATACATGTAATATAAATCAATGGCCTTGATGTTAATTTCTGTATAACATGAAAAATAAAAAATTTCCATAGCTATATACCTTGTAGAATGCAGACCATCCCTAGCTATTTTGCATGCACCAAGCAATGCTATGTTTCTCCCCCCCAACATAGTAATGCTGTGCACACCTGTGCTATGTCCAGTACTCATTTTTTAATGTGTAGCTTACTTTGTGTGCTTTTCAATACAGCTCTTGACTCAACAGTGTTGTGAGAAAACTATAGCTACAAAACATAGCTGTATTAGCAGCCGCACTGGTCTGGGCTAGGACCAAATGCGGAAATCTACTGATGAAAAACTACAATGGAGGTTTTTACAGCACTCCCCCAACCACAGCATTGTCCAGCTATGTCATTAATTTGGAAATAGTTCCCATATGTGTATGAATAGATTCTTGCATACATGTACATACTAAACCATAGCTACATGCAGAGCTGCAGATGCAAATCTTTCTTTAAAGCAGAACAGCTAGTGGATAATGAAAATAGACAACAGAAAAGGAAAGAGAGAGAAAAGTGAAAGGCTGCTTCTGAAACAGAACTGAGATTTAGAGGGGAAAAGGATTAAAAAAATTATGGCATTCGGCACAGCATCCCATGGTGGAGAAGCTTCATTAGGCTCAGTTGCAGCTTCATTCTGACTTAGCCACTCTATTCATCATCACACTCTAGCTATGGACATGTTAGTTAAAATGTAAATGATTGCAATGGATAAGTTCTAAATGGAAACGATCGTTACAGTCAATATTTAGCTGATCATCCTTGAAAACTGAGGAATATACTATCTTACCTATTTCTCCATATTACAATCCAATCTGATTACATCAATAATTTACAGATCAATGTATAATGTTAAGCCTGCAGCTATGCTTGGAGTAGGACAATACTTAGGGAAATGTGATATAAATTATAAATTCCAAATTAATATTTTTATTGCCCCTTAGCTCTCCACACAAAGCTTTGCATTTGTTTTAGTTAAATGTTAGATAGAAATAAATACGCCATGTGTGGCAAATATCAAAGTTTACCTTCTTGAGGGCTCACTTCATTTGCCAATCTAACAAGGTGTAATGTTATGACACTCGGTCAGAATCCAACCTCTCTTGAGTCGGACTGTGATACAGATACACCTAACAATAACCTTCTCAATAATCAACTTGAAATTGTATACTCTCAATGTTTCGAATAGAAGCTCTAGCCTTCATCACGATACTCCTTGTTTTGCAAATCAACAGAAATTAAGTCAGATAAAGACAAAGTACTGTACTTTCAAGTACAAGACTAGATTCAACAAATAGTGGACCAAAACATGGCTGTTTATTGTGGCTATACCATCTCAGCTGGAGACTTACATCATTTGAGTTGCGATAAGTGTGGTAAGACTGCGAGTATTTCCCACCATGGAGCTGTTGACATATGCAGCCATATTCGATCAATATCACATACCAAATTAGCAAAAATTGCTATGACAACAACCAGAGCCTGCATTTTCCTCAGTGACCTGCATTAAATTTGCGAGAACAGATCTGACACTAAATTAGATAACCACGTTAACTTAACTTTACAGTCTGACGTATGACTAGCTCCCAGTCCCTGAGATCTGACTATGGTTAAAGTTCTGCAGTCCAGGAGGAAAATGATATGCCAAGAACAATGCAGATGTTGGCCCCAATTGTTTTCTCTGCCGAAGAATGTGACTTTTCCATGGTAAGGAAAAATAAAGCTCCTTTGTGACCTAATCTGGACCAAGAGGAAACGTTAGGAAGCTTAGTGGCAATATAGATGGCTCTTCTTAATGATACCCAAACTTACAACTTTGAATAACCAAAGGAACATCTCGTTGCAGCTAAGAAAGTTTCCAGGGAATACAACCGATCTTACAGCAGCAATTAATTTAGATACAATGACTTTAGCTCTAGCAAAACTAACAACTAACATTCTATTAGAGCTAGTTACCTAGCTCATGGTCATAATTGTCATGAAGAACAAAATAACTTAGGACTTACAATCTGAGCTTCTAGAAGCAATTGTTGGGGCATTGGATAGCCTAGCTTTTAGTTGGCTTCCTAACACTGAACAACTAGTACCTTCTGTGATAGTTATGCTTCTTAGAAGAGCAGGATACATTGTGTTGGTTAACACTCTCATCTGCACAGTAATGATAATTTTGCTGACAGAAGAATGGTTGTGACATTAAGTTGCCTCAAGCTAGATGCTATTTGCTGATAAAAAATACCACAACAATCTAGGAAAGTAGCTAAAGCCTAGATGCACCATTGATCTGCTACTTGTTAGTCACTACTACCTAGTAATTCTTTTCTCTATATGTGATAGGATCTGAGAAAAGGGGTCTTAGGTACAAAATTAAAAAAACTGAGTTATTGACACCAGGTGAAAGAACAAAGCAATGCCTATATTTTGGAACTCAAATCATCACTTATTTCCATTCAGAAGAAAAGTTATGAAAGCCTGAATGCTAGAGGCTTGAAGCATTCATTTTGAGAAAAACGCGTTTTAAATGTTAAACGCGTTGTTTTAGTAATTTCCGTACACACCTCCGCGCATGAAGGTCGAGGTGTGAACTCGTGCAAATCTGAGGTGTGAGAAAGAGGACTAGCTAGGCGGAGCTGCTTCGTGAAGGTGGAAAAGAAACACTTCTTTGCTGATAGGACAACGCGCAACGCGCTATTCTTGGATGAAGCTTGTGCAACAGAAAAGGTAACTTTTAGACGTTTAGATCAATGGAAGTATATACGAGTAACAGTAATACAAGCTGTGTTTGCTGTGTTTGTTTGTCAATAAAACAAGGATAAAAGTTCGAGAAACAGATTAGTGTTAGCTCTCTAATGATAACTATAACGTCAGAATAGCCATAAAGGTGTCTAGTGTAGGATAGATATAGATGTCTGATATAATAACAATTATTAGATTATATTTCTTTGTTAGGGCAGGATCTGCTGTTGTGTGCTGTTTTCTTGGTTCGACCCACCCTAGCACGCTTTGCTGGAGGGCTGTTACTTTCTGTGATGGCATTTCCATGATCAGGGGTTGCTTGCCTGCTGATCGGTTTGGGAACTGTTGGAAAAGGACAAGTAATATAAATTCCTGGGCAGAAAGGGCCGATTTGATCATGTAAATACCACTGTCATTCAGGAGACAAGCCTTTTGGTTGAATGGTGGAAGGAAGCTCATTCCCATCAGGCATCCAATGTGACTTCAAGAGCTGAATCCGAGTCTTTCACATAGCAAACACCAAGCTCAAGTGATGTAAAGTGCAAATGATGCAACTTTTTGATGCCGATGATCTTTTTGAAGTGTGGAGCAAAGAAATTTGTCTAGTTATAAGTTGGCACTACAATACTTCCGTCCTCATTTGATACTAGCTGTGCTATGTTGCACTGCGCTGAGTCATTCACGACCTTTGCAATGTCACTTAATTTGCCAACTTTTGACCTTCGATACAGGCGCTTGAATAGTCCAAAACACCAATCAGGGGAAAATTTGGTGGAGCACTCTTTGCCATTGAACTGTGAGCAGCCACAGCCACTAGTCATAAACTTGGTTACTAGCTCTTCTTGAGTGTCCACGTCTCGAACTTCAAAATCTACTGATGAAACTGCAGACAACTGCAACATTGCTTCCTGGACCTGTTCGTCATTAGTCAGCTCTCGAACGTCCTCCAGATCATCATCAATCTCTTCACTCCCTTCAGTTTCACTATGAGGTGGCTCAAGTCTCTCAGCATCAACCACATTGCCTACAAATAAATGCATCCATTAATTATTATTCTTTTGTATTGTCTAGTAGTGTATGTATTATGTATTATTATACCTGCTTGTTCGTTCTCTGAGTCACTGTCACTATCACAACCATAGTTTGAGGTAAAATAGTCATCAATGACTTCTAGGAGAGACTGCTGGTCCTCCAGGAGAGAATTTCATTAAGGAATTAATGGCTTCTGCAGCTTCCTGTGCACTTGATGAAGCCATTCCTTTGTTAACTACACGGTCTATAGCAGCTAGGTAATCCCCCCGTTTTGAGGGGGTTTCCCGTCTTTCCGTATATACGCAGGCAGTATTTTCTACGCGTTACATTGCAACCCAATTCCGTTACACGCGTAGCAAGCTTCTTGACCACCAATCTTCTAACCCCACGCTTGCATACAAAAAAGCAAGCAGGAGCCTTCAGACTTCACACAAAGCTAAAGGAAAGGTGGTAGATGCCTGTAGTACAAAAAAAGAAAAATAGTCTAACTATAACTTTGAGCTTATTTTGGTCATAGCACAAAACCATTTTTCTCTACCTAAGACCCCTTTTCTCAGATCCTATCACATATTATAGCTCTATTGTAAACTTACTTAATACTAAAGGCTATACACTTACTTTTGGCAAATAGAAAGGCCTAGACTGTCAGATATCCTCTGGAATATGCTGTAGCTGAATCTCTGTAATCTGGCATTAATATACTCTTACATAAACTTTACATGACCATGACCATAGTAAATCTGGAATTGTGATGGGTTGATATAATTATGTAGGATCATGGACAAATACCAAGAGCGGGTTACCTATGTCAGCTCGAGTAAAACTAATAGCTAGCATTCTATTAGAGCTAGATAGATAGCTAGCTTATGACCATGATCCAAAAGACTAAGTGATTTGGAAACGCTTCTTTTAGGAAATAATAAATTGGGCAGTTGATGACAATTTTTTCATCGGTTAACTATCTAGACACTAAATAGCTATATAGACCATCCTTACCTTGATGGCATGCAATGAGAGCTTCATCTCAACTCACTTTGTTAATCACCACATCCAGCTGGGTAGTAATTAGAAATTTAGCTGATGTAGAATGGGTGTGGCCCTAATAAGCACTACATTGCCTATGGTACTATTTATGGGGAAAAACTTGGAATTGGCACAGGCGACACCTAGATTTTTTGTTCTATCCGACCATCCAATTGATAAACTACAACTTGGTAAGTAGCTAAACCTTAGAAGCACCATTGATCTGTTAACTAGCTAGCAATATTTTGTTTTGTTTATAGTTCAACTGTTTCTAATGGCAAACTTACTTAGTGCCGATGGCTGTAGATTTGCTTCTTGGCTTAGAAATCCTTAGACTGGCAGATGTCCTCTGTACTTAGATTTTAAATGTGTGTGTGTGAATGTGTGGTGTGCAAGTGTATGTGCGTGTCCATGTGTGTGTGTGTTTGAAATAATATTACCAATTTTAATAGTCCTAATTAGAATGCTTGAGAGGAGGAACGGGCTTACTATCATAATTTAGCTCTCTCTAGCAAGATAAATCTAGCTAGCTACACACTGAAATTATTCCACAACCATAACATTAGTTTATTTTTATTGACTTCATTGCTTGCTACTGCTTGGGATCATCCACCAATGAGAAACTTGTTTAGGGTCAGTAAATCTTCTACACTCCATCTGTCTATGTTTCTGCAAGGATAGCAGAACCATAAAAGAATGTAACTTTCTAAGGCCCATAGCTCAAGCTAACCAACTTACTTTGTTGTTTTGCAATAAGAGAAAGCAACCAACCACAGTTGTATTCGCTGCAACATTGATCATGGCTAGGACTAATGAAGTAAGTCTACTGATCAAAAACTAGAATGCAAGTTGCTACAGCACTCCCTGAAGCCCACAGATTTAGCGTTGGCCAGCTATGGAGTTATTAAAATTTTGAAATAGTTGTCATGCAGATTGTTGCATTGCTATGAATGCTATATATGCACACTTACAGATTGCAAATAATTTTAAGTGGAACAGCTAGCTATTTGATTTGCCAGACTGGATAAAGAAAATACTCTTCAGAAAAGGAGAGAGAGAGAAAAAAGTCAAAGCCTGCTTCTGAAACACAGAACAAAGAGAACTGAGATTTGGAGATAAAAACAAGTACAAGCGTTATAAAAAAAAATTGTGGGAGAAGCACAGCAGCCCAAGGTGGAGAAGCATCCTCAGGATCAGGTGAAGTTTCATACTGACTTGGCGATTTTATTCATCAACACACTCTAGCTATGGACACAGTTTGCTAAATGTTCGGTGAAGATGATTGGTCACAACGTTTAATAGACTCCCTCAAATTACATCCTCATTTGGAAGGAAGAATAAGTGGCTACACTTGGAAAGATGCCATTCGTTTTGAAGATGTCAAAGCTAAACAAACTCGGACTCTGTCAACTGTTAGTAAATTTTTTCTTTTTCCATGGGCTCCCAGACCTTTTGATAGACAACTTATTGGTTTCAACAACTACGCAGGAAGCTACACAGGAAACTACACAGATAACAATGCTGGTGGGAGAAACTAACAGTACCAACCCCCAATATTTCCCATACTCCAAACTGGGTGAGCTACTCTCCAATATGCACATTGGTGTTGTTGAAACCATGTTTAAAACAATTTACAAATGGAATTGATTCGACCCAAAAAGACATAATCTTTCTTGGAATACATATGGACAAAACAATGGGGATCGTTCACGCAGTGATGAAATGGAATCCACTAAACATGAAGCCCATCCCCCAGTTGTTAAAGGAATAGGTCCCAGGGCACAAGTAAAGGTTGTTTATCTGTACAACATGACATCCTGTTTGCTGTCACTGATCACATGGGTTCTTTTGGTCAGGGACATTTATTAGTGATGATGAAATCATCCTCGTTTATATATGTGTCAGCAAGAAAATATATATATGTGTTTTCAATGACTTGCTGCACATGAATGCTGCAGAGGAATGAGTTTTCAGTATGGCGATGAAGAACGAGACTGTTTTTAGATGGGAAACTGTATGGAATCCTTGCCGTCAAACTTGCTAATCCCGAACCATATTATGAGTAAAAATGTACTGTTTTCTATGAGGACTGCAACGGAGTATGATGCATCTAATAGCAGCAAGAACTAACTGTACCAATGCCATTATAATTTGTCAATTCTTGAACTTATTTACTGACAATGAATTGTACCATTGTTACTTGATAGATTAACTCTTACAGCACCCGATCTCTCTTGTTTTCTCATACACGCAGCACACATACTCAAACACAGATGCTGCCACTCAAAAAAATTGCCGGTTGAACCCTCCTGTGGCTTCATCGACACCCACTCATAGATCAGCCATTTGCACCCTCCTGTGTCTTGATCCACACCCACTCACAGATCAGTCATTTGCACCCTCCTGTAGCTTCAGTTGCACCCACTCACAGATCAGCCATTTGCACCCTCCTGTGGCTTAAGCCACACCCACTCACAGGGCCCTTATTATCATCATCTGGATTGAGGGGAAGTAGACCCATCAGTCTTCTACGGGAGTTCTCTCTGGATTATGCTGCATGTTTTCATGAGGGGATACCAAAGTAGCGTATAGTTGCTCATAGGGTTTTAATGTTGGTCTAAATTCTATAGAATTTTTACATGATGCAAGTTCTATTCCATTTAATCCACATTATAATCCAGCTATTTGGGTGGGTTAGCTGACCGAATTTTAATCCATACTTGGGACGTGTATGAATCTGGGTTAGAAGTGGGATACAAATAAATTACATACACTACAGTCCATCAAATTGTGTGGATACCATAAAATACCTATAGCTACACATATATGGGCTGTGTTTCATAAGACATTTGGTACACCAGAAATTTTTCCCTTGTCCCATCCGCTTTGAGCATAACATTATCGACATAAACCAATTATTAAAAAAGTTATGGGCAGTCAAAGTCAACAGACATTTTTTCCCCAGTTTGGGTGAACTACCCCCTTTTAATTAACAACTAGTTTTAGAGTGCGCCATACAGAGAAAGGGTTTCCCCCTAATAGAAACTCCCCACACCTTCAACCCTATGATCAGCATGTGATATGTCCAAGATTTCTTAAAAAGGAGCTTCACTCATTTACAACCCTTCGACCTTTCTTGGCAGGCTATTACCTTTTATTATTTCTTGTTCTATGTGCTTTCCAATGATATATAAAATATCTCTAGACGCATGTTTTGTCAGAAGATACATGCAGAAACATCTAAGGCAGGACCCTCCTCCGTTTGGCAGACCCCCACTCTACTCATTAAAAAAAAATCAAAAGCTGTAAATTGGTTTGTAGCTTGTCAAAGCTAACAGCTGTGATTTAAGTGAAATCATATGCTATACCATACAGGAATTTAAAAGCCCAGAATGAATGGCTTAAGAACAATATTTTTGATGCAATGGGAAATTATTTGTTTTGTTCTCGTTGTGTTTCGGTAGTGTTCCATCTCACCTCAACGTC
This sequence comes from Cladorhizidae sp. MBARI D1340-BT2, assembly GCA_028752905.1. Classification (NCBI taxonomy): domain Eukaryota; kingdom Metazoa; phylum Porifera; class Demospongiae; order Poecilosclerida; family Cladorhizidae; species Cladorhizidae sp. MBARI D1340-BT2. The sequence continues at coordinate 251,537 of JAQNBH010000099.1, forward strand.
TTGCTCGACTTAGAAAGGTAAAAAGAGAGGAATTCCAGTCACCATTAACAGAAATGACAAAAGCTGAAGTAGAAAAGAAGAAGTTAGGTGCATATGTCGTAATGCCTGATGTGTGTGAGATAAGTTTTGGTGCTTATTGGCGATTTCTGAGCACTTCAGCTAAAGTTAATGTACGTTATCCTCATGGGAGACATGGACTTGCAGGAAAACAGTCAAATTTTGCCAAGCCTGAAGTTATGGAGGACTTCCTACAGTTCATTGATAACAATAGCCAACCAAATGGGAGGAGTGCTGACTCGCATGGTCCCACCAAGTACTTCATTTCAAAGTTCACAACTATTGAAACTCCCAAAAAGGGTGTTAGTAAATATGAAGAGCGACTTCAAAGATCAGTAGTTGGCGAGTTTGTAGATCTCAGAGAGATGCGGATAAAGAAGGCTGCTCGAATACATCTGCTCTTAACTGGCTTCATGCCCACAGGCCGAAAGTAATATCACCACATCAACAAGATTACTGTGATGTGTGTGCCAGTTTTAAAGCTAAAATCCATTCCAGTCAAACAACTCTTAATAGATTACGGCAGAGTGGTTCAGCTGGCATCCAAGAACAAAAAAGTATAGAAGACAAACTAAAAGTGTTGGAAACTGAACGGGAGGCTCATCGGGACAAAGCTAAATGTTCCCATGAAGATTATGTTTTGCTTACAAAGCGGTGCAAGGAGGAATGGAACCAAATCAGCATCCTTGCCGAGAGAACTGGCCGAAGTGAGGAAGAAAATGATAAATTGGCATAGTTGCAACGACAGTTTTCACTTGTGGTCTGTGCCGACTATCAGATGTCGAAGTTGGTACCAAATTGGGGATACTCACCTCAGCCTGGGTCAACGTACTATTTACAGAAGCTGAAGCATGATTTGTTTAGAGTAGTTAATCATTCTGATGACAGTTCTGCTGTTTATATTTCGATGAGCGCAGTGGGCCAAAGAATACGGATCATACCCTATCGTATTTGATACATTATCTTGGTGATACAACAAAAGTGCCTTCATGGATAAGGAAGCTACACATCTACTTGGATAATGCTTGCTCTACCAACAAGAATTTCTACACTTTGGGGTGGGCCAGCGAAATGGTCCAGCAGGGGAAGTTTAATATCATCCGTGTGTCTTTTCTTATAGCAGGCCATACAAAATTTCCCCCCGACTCATTGTTCTCTAATATTGCCCAAGTATTTAGAAAAAATGATATTTTCACTACAGATGAACTGGGAATTATTGTTGAACATTTTTCTTCTGTTGTGATCGATGAAGGGGATGAAGTGTATCAATGGAGGCATTCGTTATCATCCAAGTATTCATCATTGCCAGGTATTCGTGACTTGCATGACTTTGTATTCGCTCGTAACCCAGGAAGGGATGTCAAGCTCAAAGTCCGCCCTCTTTGTTATGAAGGCCCACTCCAGGATTGTATATTTCATGATCACTGTTCTTTGGCAGAGAGTGCATTTCCTGCCTCAGATGCAACCTACAAGAAAACTGGCCAGTTTAAGTCCCTTTCTGATACCCACCTTCAGCAAATGTTCGACAAGTTCATACCTGCAGAGAGATATCTACCTTTACTGGGTGACTAATTTCACTGGGTTACCAAGACGTAAACACAATAACCACAAAATATTTTGTCTAGTATTATAATAGCTAGTTTTTAATACTGCTATCATTGCATTTATTGTCAGTAAATCGTTCCGAATGACGCGTGTTCTTTCATTTTTCTTTAAGTCAATAATTGTCCTACAATAACGAAATTTAGAGAAGTCACAGTCTATATAATAAGGATGATTAAAATAAAATATAAAATAAAATAAAAAGTTAACTAAAATTCCATTTCTACTTGAGGCGTTCACATGTAGTAGTTGTTAACCTCCAGGTTGAAGTGTATGTTTGTTTGCTATTATATGTAGAGCAACTAAAGTAAAGTAATTTACCTTGTTAGTCTATTTAAAGGTACAGGTAATATATGCAGGGTTGTTGCAACCAGCAACCTCCACTGGGCCCCAGTCGAGGATTCAAACTTCTCTGCTTTGCAACATGTGCCAAACACGATGGGACTCGAATTGTTTGAATGAGCACAGCTGTTGCACGTGCAAACCATCACGGCAGAGTTCAGTCAGTGGGTAAACGACATGAAAGAAGTTTGTTTGATTCACAACCAATTGATAAAGTACCTGGAATGACGGTGCGACTGCATCATTTCAGGACAGGGGCGACCTACTCCACAGTGTACGTCACCCAAAGCACTCGGCAACGAGAGATGCCACTCTGGATAGGCTGATGGAACCGTCAAAAAGAGCCATGTCGTGGGAACATCCAACCCGCGTGGAAGGTTATCGTCCAGACAGGTCCCCATTTGAAACCCAAGGTGCGCGTGCTCACAACGAGGGCCAACAATGTGAGGAATAATTTAACAAAGTGTTGACCATAGATTTTTATGTGTCTGGCTACCTGAGGATCCAAATACATTATTACAACAGAGTACCATGGAGTGACAAATTTATGACTTTTGGCAAGTATTTAATGGACAGAATAGCAAAGTCCAAAAGACTGTGATATCCCCCGTGTACGATGCCGGAAGATTCAAGTTGAAATTTTGGGCTAGATCCGGGTTCAGGTCCTCGAATGCACCGCACTTGACATTTGGATGCTCGTTTGTGAAGAACGACTGGGAGCAAGTTCGCACTGCTCCAAAGTGATTCAAGGCAAAGATACGTATATTGGCAGCTTGAAATGCTATGTATCAAAAGTTGGACGACATCGTAGAGCGCAGTGATGCTGACTTTTTCTTTGGTCCTCTCAATCAATTGAGTGCTCTGAAAATGGAGCTGTTAGACAAAAACTTGAATCACTCTTCATGGAATGTATCGTATCTGATATCACATACTGAAGGTCATTGCAGAGACAGTATATAAAAAGACATTATAGCATTCAGAGCTTAGAATTGTCTAAGAATGAGCTAGATCTCTTAGTTCTTGGACAAATTCATTCGCATTATGTTTCTCCTACTTCTGATTCAGAGTGTAGGAAAACAAGCTATTCAAGTCGTTTCTTCTTTCATAAGAAGCCTATTTGCCTTAAAGCTTTCCTATTCTTCCACTGCACTACAGGGTGAACAGCCCACAAGTTAAAACCAGAACTCATGGCAATTCTGGGAAATCATCCTACAAAGTGGCACCTTTATCAACCATCCAATATGCTTTGGCGTTCATAAAGAATATAGCATCTGTTATGGCTCTCCCATTACCTGGAAGATTACCGAACTTTAAAGACGAAAGGTTCCTTTTGCTTCCAACAAATATGACCAAAGTAGAAATATACAGAAGGTATGTAAGGGCATGTGAAAAAAATGCAATGGAACCATTAGGTAGAAGTAAGTTTACTGATACCTGGTGTAAGCTTCTTCCCTTCATAAGTGTAACCAAGCCTGCCACTGATCTATGCTGGGAATGCCAAAAAAATTCTAACCTGATATTGAGGTCGGCAAACTTATCTGAATCTGAAAAATCCGATCGACTTCAACTGGCTGAAAGTCATCTAAAGCTTGCTTCAATTCAAAGGCAGCAATATCCAGAAATGTTCTGATGAATGGGATGGACGTGATATGACCACATATTACACGGGGGCTATGCATTTTTCTTTTGATTATGCACAGCAAGTACATTACCCGTGTAATGCTTTACAACCTGGACCTCTCTTCTTTAAAACTGCACGGAAATGCAATATATTTGGAGTAGCTTGTGAGCCAGCTCACTTCCAAGTCAATTATTTAATTGACGAGGCCGAGTATGTTGGTAAAGGTGCAAACGCTACAGTGAGTTTGTTACATGACTTTCTTGAGAATCGTGCAATACAAGCAAATGAAGTATACCTTCAAGCAGACAACTGCGTAGGGCAGAATAAGAACAATGCTCTTCTTCATTACCTTAGCTGGAGAGTGAGCAAATGCCCAACTGAGTCAATTTCATTGTCCTTATGCTAACAGGGCATACAAAATTTGCCCCTGACGGTTTTTTTGGTCTCTTAAAGCGTAAATACAAACACTCTCGTGTGGACACCCTTGTTGATATTGAAAGTGTTGTACGATCATCTGCTGCTATCTCTGGTTGCAATAAAACTCAACTAATACGTGATTTTGGTGGAAAACAGCTTGTTATTTGGTATGATTGGGCTTCTTTTCTGACCCCCTTCTATAAGATCTTGCCAAACATCACCACCTTCCATCACTTTCAGTGGAAAAAGGCTATCCTGGTATTGTGTATGTTAGGAAGTACTCTAACTCACCTGAAACTGAATTTCATCTTTTCAAGTCGAGGCTTACTGACGACATGCCAGAGGAGATTGTTGCACCTGGGCTTGATGCAGTTTGACAATGGTACTTATATGAGCAAATTCGCCCATTTTGTGGATCAAATTTAGCAAAGGATTTGACTTGTCCTGAGCCTACTCTACCTAAACCTCGGGGAAAGGAGCAGTGTACTACCAGTAAAGAATCACTTGTTCAACATACATCATCTTCATCTACTCAAAATCCGTCAACTTCCAAGGAGCGACCTTTAGATCAAGGGGAATCATCTACGTCTGCTCCAAAACGACAGAGAACATGCAGTTATTGCAAGATACCAGGACATTTTAGGGGTAGTAAAGTAACATGTCCCAAGCTACTCACTGAAAGAAACAAAAATTAATTGCAGTGTATCACCTAGAATGCAGTTTTATTATATTTCTAATAAAAGCACACCTCGGACTGCCCATTCAATAGTGGCATTTTCTCTATATTAGCTTTTATAATTTGATTATTTCTCTTAACATTTTGAAAGAATATGCTATAAGGTAGTTAAAAACATGATAATTGAAATTTGATCATTAATGCCTATACGGCCTTTTCTTGTGGCAGGTCACATATGTTTATACCCTTCTCAATTTTAATATACTTTCATCTGGACAGGGTCGAAGCTCTGGTGGAGGACGAAAACTGTTCATCCTACATATAAAAACCTGATACTTATCTGTATGACTACTGAGATGATGGATTGTGCCCGTGCGATTGTATCTATCATTAAGAAATAAGGTCAGTAGTCATGTAACACATTAGATTTAACTGAGTGACCAATAATCAGCACATACTATGACTTTACTGGCAAAATAAAAAAAGAAATAAATTGAATTATTATAAGTGCTAAATATCTGATTTTCACTCGTACCTTTCAAGTGATAAACAAACAATAAAATAGTAGAAAACTGTACTTCAGGCTAGCAGAGTCAAAGCCAATAATAATTGCTCACTTATTGTATAATTATTCTTGAATCACCTCTTCTTGGGCAACTCTGATATTTCTGCAAGCTGGTCTGCTGAGGAATGCTATAAAGGCACATATGCCTAATTCTAGTCCGGTTCTGAATGGATGAAACTCTAAATTAGAATATTATTGCTCTTTTTGTAGCGACTATTATAGGTGGGACTAATAAGGATGGAACATTATTGCTCTTTTTGTGGTGGCTATGTGTAAGGCATATTTGTATATAAAGAAGTGTGTTTTCGTCCTTTTTTGTGTGCTATATGAAGTTTGAGCATATTATGTGCTGATAGTTAAAGAATACAAAGTTGAATCGCTTCACGACTGTGAATGGAAATGTTCCTGGGTGGATGGAGTCTTTGCTGTAATATTTCTTATAAATGTAGAGCAATCTGTTTTTAATTTTCTTATCTTTTTAAGGGAGCCAATTTTTAAAAGTAAACTTGCAGCTTATTGTGTTTGCATTTGAACTGTTTCAAGAGCTCATTCCTTATAAGAACTAGTAGTATTAAGTGGAGGGTTAAGAACTAGCAAGGATTGATTTAATTACATGTAATCATCATTATCATGTGTGCTAATAGGGACTGGAAGATCCTGTGGATTTTTTACAGGAAGATTTACTCTAGAAGTTCAGTATATACATGTAACTCTAAATTATAATGTTACTGCTGTCTGTTTTGTATAGTGACTGGGTGTGATTAAGACCTATATTATGTAAATAATTTTTTAAAGAAAAGAAAGTGGAGAAGATGAAATCTGAATTTGATGTCGAAGAGCCTCAGCTACCTCGAAGATGTAAAATTCCAAGGATATTTGAAGAAGGAACCAGTGAAGGAAGTTTTCATACAACTGAAGATTTTTATAGACAGACAAAGCTACTTTGAAGTAATAGACTTGGCTGTAGCCAGTACCAATAGTCGATTTGATCAGACAGGATTTCGTATCTACGAATTGATGAGGGGGAGGGGAGGGGTGATGGCGGGGGCAGACGGGAAAAGAGAAGAGAGAGCAGACGCCGCAAGAGGATGGAGGCTACCAAGATCTACCCAACCGGCTACGGCCCAACTACCACCAGCGGCCAGGGAACCAGCAACCACACAGCGACAGAAAACCAGAGAACTAGAGCACAGCCGCCACCGAGAAACCGACCAGCAAGGGCCCAGCCGCCGCCCAACAACCGACCAGCAGCCGCCAACCTACAACGGAACCCCAGAAGATGAGTCTCCGCCCACCAACACCCCTCCAGCAGGGGGTCGACCGCCGCCCCATAACCCCCCAATTCTCCCATTCATACTCCCACCAGAACTATACCGACTGACAACACAACCAAACCCCCTGCAACAACCCAACCCACAACACCACCCACCACCGTGGCTCAACCAACCCCTACCAAAACACAACCCACCACCAACCTGTATTCACCCGACACATCAACCATCACTACATCGCCCACCACAATACCCTACACCCCAGCACATGTTGCACTTGTAAAGCACTTGTAAAGCACTGAAGAAGGAGCCACCTTATGCTCTGAAATATATTTGCTATAATTGCTATAACAAAGACCCTGTGAGTTCGTAGTGTTAGTCTATTTAGACCACTAATATAATACTGCTAAGCTACCAATAGTAAATCATGTCAAGATGCTACATAGACGAACCACCAGCTAGGTCCACTCGGAGCCAGACATTGACCCCCGCTCCCCGGGCTGCAGTCGGGAACCATGGCCCCTTGGGGCAACCGACCCTAGCACTAGCTTGGGGAGGGTTAAGGTGATCTCCAGCAAGCGCAAGACTAAGAAGAGGCCTACCTTTACCTATCAGCTCTCCGTCTGCACCCCACCAGTGATGCTAGTCCAAGACTATTGCTGCTGTACTAATTTGTTGTTGTTGTTTGTGTGTGCAATGTAGAGACAACGTCATCCAAAAATTGGAAGAATTGGAGGTTGCTGTAGCAAATATAAATAATAATTTTCCTACATTAAAAATAAATTTAACTCGAACTATTCATTTTTTATCGTAATTATCCTTATTGCTTTTAAATATTTTTTTATGTTTTTTTTAATGTTTATTTGTATTCGAGATATTGTAATTTTGGATAATTCCAAAAATACATACGATTTTTGATTACCAGTTTCTCTCATAATCTTTCTCTTTCAAAACCAATCCTTTGTATGAGCTTCTGGCCATCGTGTCCGAGGGCGGATACATGCCCACATTCAAGGTGGAGGGACAGGTGTACCACCAAGTAGGCTGCCAGTGCAAGAAAAATTCCTACAAATTTACTTCATTGCCGATCATCATGCACAGGCTGAGCGTCGGCAGGAAGTTATTCCTGGCCTCAGGCTACACCTGTTGCACTCTCTAATGTAACCACATTGCCTTGGCTGTTGCCACATTGCCATGGCTATTGCCTCTACCGGTGGTAGGACAGCCCACTCTGTGTTCAAGCTTCCACTGAACCTTGCACAGACAGAGAATCCCTGCAACATCTCCGTATAGCGACACCAACGAATGGGGGGGACATTGGTGTGTACCTATCATATAGCGACACCGATGGATGGGGGGGGGGGGGGACATTGGTGTGAAAGAAGAGAGAGCAGACGCCGCAAGAGGATGGAGGCTACCAAGATCTACCCAACCGGCTACGGCCCAACTACCACCAGCGGCCAGGGAACCAGCAGCCACACAGCGACAGAAAACCAGTGCCGCCACCGAGAAACCGACCAGCAAGGGCCCAGCCGCCGCCCAACAACCGACCAGCAGCCGCCAACCTACAAGGGAACCCCAGAAGATGAGTCTCCGCCCACCAACACCCCTCCACCACCAACACCCCTCCAGCAGGGGGTCGACCGCCACCCCATAACCCCCCAATTCTCCCATTCATACTCCCACCAGAACTATACCGACTGACAACACAACCAAACCCCCTGCAACAACCCAACCCACAACACCACCCACCACCGCGGCTCAACCAACCCCTACCAAAACACAACCCACCACCAACCTGTATTCACCCGACACATCAACCATCACTACATCGCCCACCACAATACCCTACACCCCAACTACAACCCAACCTACCCACACAACACAACCATCCCCCCACAACATCAGCAACCACTAAGCCGACCACCCAACGCAGACCACAACCCTAACCCCAACCACACTATCCGTCATTGGGGAGTTCAATTGTGTCTTCCAGAAACTGTGCAGCACAAAAGAAATTATAAAAATTCTAAAGAGTCTCACTAGAACCACATCACCTGCAGAGCAGAACGGCCAAGTTTGGTATGTATCAGAACTGTGCAAGCCACCCAAAGGTATCGTTTGACATTTTGCTCCACAAATATTCTGCACTGGAGTAACATCATAATTGCTACACCACGAGAAATATTCTTGGTTGTCTTCGATCCACAACCCAAACATAGAAAGTGACAATCGAGTAGTAGCTATTGAGTTTGAAGACATTCTTTGCTGATCAATTGAGGATGGGACTAATAAGGATGGAACATTATTGCTCTTTTTGTGGTGGCTATGTGTAAGGCATATTTGTATATAAAAGAAGTGTGTTTTCGTCCTTTTTTGTGTGCTATATGAAGTTTGAGCATATTATGTGCTGATAGTTAAAGAATACAAAGTTGAATCGCTTCACGACTGTGAATGGAAATGTTCCTGGGTGGATGGAGTCTTTGCTGTAATATTTCTGAAGGCAAAGACAAACACAGGATCAATAACTCATTCCCCTTCTCAATTTTAATATACTTTCATCTGGACAGGGTCGAAGCTCTGAAAAGGTGGAGGACGAAAACTGTTCATCCTACATATAAAAACCTGATACTTATCTGTATGACTACTGAGATGATGGATTGTGCCCGTGCGATTGTATCTATCATTAAGAAACAAGGTCAGTAGTCATGTAACACATTATATTTAACTGAGTGACCAATAATCAGCACATACTATGACTTTACTGGCAAAATAAAAAAAGAAATAAATTGAATTATTATAAGTGCTAAATATCTGATTTTCACTCGTACCTTTCAAGTGATAAACAAACAATAAAATAGTAGAAAACTGTACTTCAGGCTAGCAGAGTCAAAGCCAATAATAATTGCTCACTTATTGTATAATTATTCTTGAATCACCTCTTCTTGGGCAACTCTGATATTTCTGCAAGCTGGTCTGCTGAGGAATGCTATAAAGGCACATATGCCTAATTCTAGTCCGGTTCTGAATGGATGAAACTCTAAATTAGAATATTATTGCTCTTTTTGTAGCGACTATTATAGGTGGGACTAATAAGGATGGAACATTTTATTGCTCTTTTTGTGGTGGCTATGTGTAAGGCATATTTGTATATAAAAGAAGTGTGTTTTCGTCCTTTTTTGTGTGCTATATGAAGTTTGAGCATATTATGTGCTGATAGTTAAAGAATACAAAGTTGAATCGCTTCACGACTGTGAATGGAAATGTTCCTGGGTGGATGGAGTCTTTGCTGTAATATTTCTTATAAATGTAGAGCAATCTGTTTTTAATTTTCTTATCTTTTTAAGGGAGCCAATTTTTAAAAGTAAACTTGCAGCTTATTGTGTTTGCATTTGAACTGTTTCAAGAGCTCATTCCTTATAAGAACTAGTAGTATTAAGTGGAGGGTTAAGAACTAGCAAGGATTGATTTAATTACATGTAATCATCATTATCATGTGTGCTAATAGGGACTGGAAGATCCTGTGGATTTTTTACAGGAAGATTTACTCTAGAAGTTCAGTATATACATGTAACTCTAAATTATAATGTTACTGCTGTCTGTTTTGTATAGTGACTGGGTGTGATTAAGACCTATATTATGTAAATAATTTTTTAAAGAAAAGAAAGTGGAGAAGATGAAATCTGAATTTGATGTCGAAGAGCCTCAGCTACCTCGAAGGTGTAAAATTCCAAGGATATTTGAAGAAGGAACCAGTGAAGGAAGTTTTCATACAACTGAAGATTTTTATAGACAGACAAAGCTACTTTGAAGTAATAGACTTGGCTGTAGCCAGTACCAATAGTCGATTTGATCAGACAGGATTTCGTATCTACGAAGTGATGAGGGGGAGGGGAGGGGTGATGGCGGGGGCAGACGGGAAAAGAGAAGAGAGAGCAGACGCCGCAAGAGGATGGAGGCTACCAAGATCTACCCAACCGGCTACGGCCCAACTACCACCAGCGGCCAGGGAACCAGCAGCTACACCGCGACAGAAAACCAGAGCACAGCCGCCACCGAGAAACCGACCAGCAAGGGCCCAGCCGCCGCCCAACAACCGACCAGCAGCCGCCAACCTACAAGGGAACCCCAGAAGATGAGTCTCCGCCCACCAACACCCCTCCAGCAGGGGGTCGACCGCCGCCCCATAACCCCCCAATTCTCCCATTCATACTCCCACCAGAACTATACCGACTGACAACACAACCAAACCCCCTGCAACAACCCAACCCACAACACCACCCACCACCGCGCCTCAACCAACCCCTACCAAAACACAACCCACCACCAACCTGTATTCACCCGACACATCAACCATCACTACATCGCCCACCACAATACCCTACACCCCAACTACAACCCAACCCACCCACACAACACAACCATCCCCCCACAACATCAGCAACCACTAAGCCGACCACCCCAACGCAGACCACAACCCTAACCCCAACCACACTATCCGTCATTGGGGAGGGTTAAGGTGATCTCCAGCAAGCGCAAGACTAAGAAGAGGCCTAACTTTACCTATCAGCTCTCCGTCTGCACCCCACCAGTGATGCTAGTCCAAGACTATTGCTGCTGTACTAATTTGTTGTTGTTGTTTGTGTGTGCAATGTAGAGACAACGTCATCCAAAAATTGGAAGAATTGGAGGTGGCTGTAGCAAATATAAATAATAATTTTAACCAATGGGAAATATAACTCAGAAGATCCTTAGGAACTGAATAAAAGCAACAGAAAAATGAACACTAGAATGAACACTGGAAAATACCTGAGATCGACAACATGGATACCATCGATATAGACACCATGAGTGCCGTGCCGAGATAGCCACCAAGAGTGCCGAGATCACCATCTTGAAAGCCGAGATCACCACCTTGAATGCCAAAATCGAAAATATGCATATCAACAAGATTGCCACAATGAGTACGAAGATCGAGACCGTCTGTGTTCCTGACGAGGGTGCATCCACCACGGATGAAAAAACAATTGAAGAATATCCATGGCTGAATTCTAATAGTGACATTGAAAGTTACCTAAATGAATGCATGATGCAGGGGTATATGGTGGATGTGGACTTTTACGATCCGAATAATGAAAATACCATTGCATGTTAATAAGTAAATTATTATAATATATTCGAAATTATATATTGCAGGAATAACGTCTGCACTCGTGGACCACATTGCTGATGGCACCCATTATTCTTTGATAGGTCAAGTAGTTGGAAACAATGTTGCCAACGTTCTTGCATGAAATGCAACAAGTGATGATATTGGAAATAAAAAATCTGACGAGTTTGCTGGATTGCTTTCGCAAGATGCCCCTCCAATACCACCCGAAGAAGGTGTACTCGAAGTTGGCGAATTGACCCAAAAAATTGACGTCGAATGGAAACCAGTGCAAGTTATAGAGCAAGAAGTGATTGTAGAAGATGTTGTAAAAGTGTTGCCATTCAAAATGCGGAAAAAACGACAAAGAAGAAGAAAACGAATACGAACCTTCTCATATCGTGGACACGATCTTGGATCTAGGCATACATTCTACTGCAGCTGATCAGGCAGGAAGAGTTCCATTCACAAGAATTCTTGCAATCGAGCACGAAATAACTGATCCAGGTACAATCGAATTTGAACACATCTTAAGAGAGGCTTTTACCATTTTTTATGATTTTTGTCAAAATATTTTTATTGCTCTATTCTATACCTTGATGCATGTAGTTGTTATGTTTCAAGTTTCAGAGCATTTCAATGCTTCATTATGAAGTTATGCACCTTTTTGTGCATGCTATTTCACATTATCAAGCTACAAAATACCGTTTGAATCTTGAAGACGGCGCTCCTGCCAAAGGTAAGCGTATCTCCCTAACCGTTCATGATAGAAGTCTGGAAATGGACTCTAAATGAAGCTCTCAGTAAGCTTCAAATTACCATAGTTACCACGCAGCCCTGTGCTGTCATCACATGATCTGCGCATCCTGTCAGGCGACCGTCATCATTTCGATTTTTACCAAGATGCCAGTTTTGAAGTTCAAGGCGAAGAAGCGTCCGCGGCAATTTTTTGGAACCCTCAATCTTCTTGGTACAGAACCAACGTCTCCTCCACACTCTCGTGGGGTTGAGGAAGCTGAAACATCGGAGGAGAGGCCAATCCCCTTGACGGTCAAATCGAAGAAGTTGGCGATTTCTCGAAGCTTTCTAGCTCCGAGTGGACCCTCCCAAGGTGCTGCAAGCACTTCACAGCCTAGCGCTACTGCTGATAAGTATGAAGCTTCTACTGAGCCTATTGAGTCGGTGAAGGAGATGAAGGGCTACCGTATTGTGAACTGTGAAGCCCTCGGTCGAGTAGTGAGTGAGGCATGTGTGTGCTCTGTGTGTACCTCCCCGCTTGTCATCATGGAGGATTTAGTTCAGAGGAGAGGTTTGGTGTCGATGTTGAAGATCTGCTGCACTAATACAGAGTGGCAAGGAGAGCAAGATATCAGACCCCTACTCTTCAGACTCCAAGTCACTAAATGCCAGGTCTGTTTTGGCAATGAGGGAGATTGGTAGAGGTTGCAAGTACATGGAGTCCTTCTTTGGGATGATGGATATGCTCCCTCCAGTTAGCACCCACTCCTACATGTTACACAACCAGGCTCTGGCTGCTGCTTCAATGTCCATTGCCAAGGACAATATGATCGCTGCCTCCGAGTACCTTCATCGTCTGAAAGGCGTCGAGCCCCTCGACGTCCTCGATGTCAAGGTCACCTGTGATGGTACCTGGTCCAGACGTGGCTTCTCAGCCATACACGGTGTGGTTGTGGTCATCTCCTATGACACAGGACAAGTTCTCGACTTCGAGGTGATGTCGAAGTCCTGCCCTGCGTGTTTACAGCAGCAGACGAGACTGGGAGCAGAGGAATTTGATGTGTGGCTGGATGGACACAGGGAGGAGTGCTTAGCCAATCACGATGGGTCTTCACCAGCCATGGAGTGTGCTGGAGCTCTCATTCTCTGGAAGCGTTCTGTGGAAGACCGCCACCTCCGGTACACCGAGGTTATTTCGGATGGAGACTCTAAGACAATCGCAGCCCTTAGCAAGTATGAGCCTTACGGCAGTGGTGTGAAAATCACCAAGCACGAGTGTGTGGGGCACATACAAAAGCGGTTGGGCAAGCGTGTGCGGGCAGTCAAGAAGGAGCTTGCATCCATAAGCAAAGGGCCCAAGGAAAAGATCAAGGTGCTGACAGCGGGCTTGAAGAATGCGCGGAGACTCGAGGGATGCCAGGGCTGTGGTGAGGGAGAAGAAGGATGTGGTGGTGGGAGGCAGGGGAAGAGGCAGGGGGAGGAGGAGAGGTGGGGGGAGGGCTTCAGTCTTGGAGGACGATGGGGGACCACACACTGATGCAGAGATGGCAGTGGTGGCTCTTGACGTGGAGATCGAGGCACTTGAGAAGGAGATCGAGGTTCAGCACAGGAGGACAGTGCATGGGAAGATGACGGATCCCGAGATTGATACTCTGCAGAGCCTCTACAGGAAAGCCATCGTCGACCATCCTGGAGACCTCGCAGGTATGACGACAGCGTGTTGGGCCATCTACTACCACTATATCTCTACTGATGAGGATCCACGGCACGATTTTTGCCCAGATGATGCTGATAGTTGGTGCAAGTACCAGCAAGCACTGGCCACCGGTCAAGATCCACCAAGTACCCACACCTTGATTCCTGCTGACTACCGGGAAGCTATTGGGAAGGTTTTTGAGGACTTGTGCGACGAGTCTTTGCTCAGCAGGTGCTTGCTTGGAGCCACCCAAAACAGCAACGAGTCCTTCAACTGTCTGATCTGGACCAGGTGCTCGAAGACAGACTTCAGCGGAACATCCATCGTTCAGATTGCGACCTGTCTTGCTGTGATGGTTTTCAACGGCGGAATTCAGTCCTTGAACCAGGTCATGGACAAGATTGGTGTTACTGCTGGTCCTCTCTGTAGTGCTCACCTTGCTTCGCGAGACATGGCTCACATTCGTGCAGCAAGTTATATGGTGTCAGAGGTGGTTAAGCAGAGGAGGAAGTCCAAGAGGAGGAGGAAGAAGGGTGCAGAGGAGGTTCATGTGGAGGAGGAGGGTGTGACATATGAAGCTGGAGCGTTCTAGCTTCCTCTCTCTTTTTTTTTTATCTGGTTCTTTTCAGAGCCCAGAGATTTCACATAAATATTTTACTTGATGTTCAAGATTGACCAACCTAATAGGGGTTATACTCTTCTAAACTGTGCCCTTTCTCTGCTTTGTTTTATGCAAATATGTAGAGTGAGTGGATCACTGAAAAGAAAAGAACCAAGAAGAACCCCCAAAATACAACATTTTTCATATCCCACTTTTTTTCTCCGTAACCCACTTTTCATGGCTTCTGAAAATCACTGGTTTCCGAATCTGGAGATATTCTAACTTGCTCATTTTTTAATGTATACAAGATTTTAATATATCATTTGAAAGCCCTTTCCCTGCTCTAAATAGTGGATGACTAAAACATGTTTAAGTCCATCCATGGTGGAGGTAGAACTTCAGGTTGACCTCGCTTAAAATTTAGTTGTTGTGCTAATGATATTTTTAGCCATTCACTTTGCACTTCTATGATCACTCTAAGCACTTCCTAAGGACTAAGTGGCCATGAGTTAGAATATTTGCCCCTGATACTGAGGTGGGATCCATAACTTCACATAGGTAGTAGATATGCAAAATCTGAGTATATCAAAAGAAAGCACATTCAATACACTGCATCTTGATAAAATTTCACCTGCATTGAGAAATAAATAAAAAAGTTATGACAAGTTGTGTCGACCACCCCAGAAATGGTAAAAGCCTCCCTTAACTGCTGCAGGCGATCTGATGGGATCGCATAGGTACACTTACAGGATTCCATACAAAGCTCACAATTCGGAATGGGCATTTGTACCAAAAGGAGGTATGAGCGAAAAGCACATAACATCCGAAACAATCAACTCCTTTGCCATTTGGAATCATTTTTCCACGACCATTCCAGTTACATTCACTGCATATCAAGACCGCATAAGAAAAGGAATTATTCCAGACGAACAAACAGAAGAAAATATTTCGACTGAATCGACAGAGACAGAGCAGCACTATCCTGGAGTTGTCGGCTACTCCAAATGACGAATTGCTCATGGAAAGATTAGAAAATGTCGAATTTCTCATGGACAGAGCTTCGATGGAACCCGATGCTTACATCGAAGACACGGTAAACCGATTTAGGAAAATTCAGTGCCGTTACAAAAATTACAGAAACGATCAATTGTTCCTTTAAAACAAATCCCTTCGAAGCCAAAAAATGCGACTGGCCCGACTGTCCATGCACCAAAGACAATTCCACATACAAACAAGCAATGCCAGCAACAACGCTGCTAGTGCCTGCAACCAATCTTGATGTGGGAGATTCGTTATTGACATAAACGAAGTAGAAGTAGCTAAATCAGTTTCTGCTACTGTTTATTCTTTTGGGACACAAAAACAAAATGGTAGTAACAGAGCATTTTCTGATTTTGCGAAAGAATCTTTGATTGGAAGGCCGAGTCCTCTGTCGATGCTTTACCTATCCGACAAATTCGACCTGTCTGTGCCTCTGAAAACACCAGGAATCGATGGCAAGCTACACACGGACTCGAAGCTAACGTGAACGATTTTTCTTGGTGGTACGGAATTATTAAATATATCAGTCCTCCAAATACACCCTGCGTGTGAAGTTTCAAGTTGGATGGATAACGCAGGATAATTTCAGAACTCTGTTTGCATTCGACTACTACAACGACAGACCCGAAATCATACAAAAGAATTTGCTGGAAGTATCCTACGGTCTGATGCCTGCGCTTCCAGTGAACAAAGCACGGATGCTACACCCTATTCAGAAAAAAGTTACAAAATATGGCCGACACTACAACCAACATGCACGTTCAGCCACTCACAAGTCCACAGGACAGACACTGACAAGTGCACACAAAATGTATCCCAGAAGTTCGCTGTATCGAAATAAACATCTCCCTGTGAAAGGGAGCTAAGCAATAAAATACAAACTCAAAATATCCTACTCGACCAGAATGCCTCCGTTTATAGATGGAATCAGGAATTAGCTACGTTGTCTGGTGCTAACAATAACCGGGGTTGTCTCAACAACACACCAGGTATAGGTTACACCTTCGGAACAGGAGGTGCTAATGGTTTGAGATCAAACCGTGAGAATCCCAACACAGGCTGGGGTACAAACAACTCTGGTTTTGGCATGAACGATCTAAATCCCAACACAGGCTGGGGGTACAAACAACTCTGGTTTTGGCATGAACAATCTAAATCCCAACACAGGCTGGGGTACAAACAACTCTGGTTTTGGCATGAACAATCTAAATCCCAACACAGAACAACGCTGGTTTTGGCATGAATAACACAAATCCCAATGTAGGATTGGGAACAAATAGCTATGGATTCAATAGTGGGTATGGTGCAATCAGCAATGTGGTCCACGAGTGCAGACGTGGTCCTGCAGTGTGCAAAGCTGTCACTTGATGTGCCTCCAAAGTTGCAAACTGAAGGGTCTGTGGATCTTCGAGTTTCATAGGTTTATTATTGCTGATTCCAAGGAATGTGGCTCACTCCATGTTGGATCGATGTCAGACAAGATCAGCGAGTTCATCACAAGAGGGCAGTCAGTTATGCTCCCTCTCCAGTGTATGTCTCCTGTACACAAAAAACACATGGCAAGACCACATTTTGCTCTCAAAGGGCTCCAGGTCACATTCGTTATTTTTGACAACAGTGCAGACAAGGTTCATCTCAACTTGGATCTGTCGAGATTTTCAGATCGGGCCGAATTGGTGAGTGTGTACAAAAATTTTTTAGCTTATGTGGAAGAGGTTCAAGGAATGGAATTGGACAAGGTCAAGTACGTGGCCGGTCTTCAGGGATTTGTCAAAAAAGATACACAGTGTGTGTCTCATGACCGAACAACAGGATACCTACCGCCACTCCATCAACCCCCAAACTAATCACCCCATCATATACTCCCAACCAATACCCAACCAGCCCACACTACATCACCCACCCCAACAATGTAATCATCCCACACACCCCACCCCAATTTTCCATCCACCACAATACCCTACACCCCAAACAATACCCCCAGTCTTTTGCTAGTGCCATCAAGGACCAGATCAGGGATGAAATCTCCCCCTCTGTACCAACTCGGCAACCATCGATCAGGCACAAGAAGCGAGATTGCTGTCGTCGAAATCCACTGAACTCTTTAGCCATAAACACCACATCTACTAAGTGCCTGACAATCCATCCGACTACCATTCGATGGTTAGAAAATACATGTGTTTGAACATCTTTGGGTCCATTTGCGGCTACCATATCTTCCCACTGCCCCACCAGCCTGCTATGTACAAATCAATTAGTTTGTTCTCCTGGTACAGAGCTGCCATTATTTTGGTCTTTCTGTGATGTCCAGGTCCTTTGCACAATGGTCAATGCTGGTAATCATATCAAGAACACACGTTTTGTCCTGCCACGCCTTTAGAAACCATTGCAGCAAAGGACACTATATGTACTCCGATGCTACGCTAATCATAAAGCACAGTTTGGCAGAAAATTTAACGAGTTTGTTGTGTGGCCCATGTGTGTTTTCGCAGAAAACTTAACGAGTTTGTTGTGTGGCCCATGTGTGTTTTCGCAGAAAACTTAACGAGTTTGTTGTGTGGCCCATGTGTGTTTTCGCAGTCACCAACGACATGTCTTTCGCGATGGAGATCGTTGTAATTGAACAGAGTGCCTCTGCAAAGGTTGACGACACAATTGCAATGCAAGAGACGGACGTGCCAACCTACGTGCAGTTAGGGCAAGTCACCGACTCAATGTCGCAGCAACTTGCCTTGTGTCTCGGCTGTAGACCCAGAATTCCTGTCCACAAACAACCTTGCTACATATTCGGGCAGTAAACTGGCTGTCAGTTGTGCACATAGGTTGCGTCAACGTTCGTTTGCAGACCGTAATATATACACCTCCATGTGTTTTACGGCTGGCATCTCCAAAATGTGTCCGCATCCGATGCACCAGTGCTTCTTGCACAAATAGCAGCAATCATGGAGCAGAGTAGAACCCGATATGCCACGTATAAGAGTAATACGACATCTCAGAACGAACCACTCTCAAGATGCTTGTATGCAAATTGAAGTCCTAACACCATTCTCTCTCACATTGCGGTTTAGTAAAACAGAGAAGGTTGAAGAACACAATAAAGTTATCTCACTGGTCAAGGTAATTATGAAAATGACGAGTAGCTACAGAGAAACTATTTCCAATACAATGAGTAATGAGGACTCGGAGTGATATAGAGGATGAATCAATAATAAATTACAAAAATGATTATTAAGGGGGCAAAACTGCTGTTTAAAAAAAATGCCCACTTTGTCGAGTAATACCCATATTTTATTCAGTGTTTATTGGGAGAACTCCTTTACTGTTAAGGTTTGACTTGATCCATGTCTGGTGGAGTGTTCCATTAGAAAGTGGATTAGTTTGTCCAAACATAATTTACTTCTTCAGCTTATGATCACTGAAAAAACTGCATTGGCTCAAATTAAAGCCATGTGGCGAAACTAGCAAACAGAGGCTGGTCTTCATCTTCAGCAGTTCCTGCTAAAGTCAAACATCAGAAAATATATTTCTTCCATGAAATGTGTCCAAAGTTATGTTCATTTCTTCAGAGGAACACAATATGCAGTAAATAAAAAATTAAAAAATTTGATCGTCTATACAACAATAACATCAATAAGAAAACACAAAGTATTAAAATTATCAAGTGCATGATACATATGAAACTGACAATTCCAAGTAATGACAGGGAGACTGCTATGTACAAAAATAAAAATAAAAAAGATAACCACAAATTCTAAAAACTCACAATTACAAGTAATGACAGGGTGACCGCTACGTACAAAAATAACAACAAAAACACAATTAAAATTCTAAAGAGCAAGGTACATATGAATCTGACAATTCCAAGTAATAATTTCGTGACTGCTATGCACAAAAAAGAATAACAAACAAAAAGCAACATCACGTGAAGGATTAAGCAACAAGTTAACTGAAAGTTAAGTGTATCATGTTAACATGATGAGTTAGTATTTATTATTATCTTTAAAACCAACTTCATTTTGAGTGAAATTTATTGAAATGAGAAAAAGGACAAACGAAACCTAGGGAAAATATATCCAGCACTGCTTCAGTTTGGACAGGTACAAATAAATGAGGACATTAATGTAGACTCAATGGTTGGAGCTGTCAAAAGACATGTCCTCCTGCATCTTCAACATGATGGATAGTGGTAGAGGTACAATGTATAAACTACTTCCACTGGATATTAGATGGAAGATATATTATCAGTACTTTTCATCCTTCATAGTTCAAGTTGCTTCATTGGCTAATGATCAGTATCTTCAAGGCATTGTTTGCCACAAAGTAAAGCTTCAGATAGAAGGTTATTATACATCCATTTTATGTCATTGGATGCCTGATCTTAATACAAGCTGATGAATTGCTTAAGAACACTGTCTCATCTTGATGCAAGATGACTTGTGCATCATTCCAGTGATTTTCAACTTTCCTTAATTTTTCTAATACCAACCTTCCTTAGTTCCTGGGTAAATAGGCATTTAATCTTCTTTTCTTTTTTTCTTGACGGAAAGCAACAATGACATTGTGAGAGGTGAAAATGATGTAGAAATCTTACAACCCAAAAATGTATAATAATACTTGCTACGCATAAAAACGCACAACAAAAAATAAAATACAATAACAGTGTTCACATACATCATAACAAATATACTGGAAAATATATATATACACAAGAAAAGACGAGCCAAAATGAAAATAGACGGATTTTTTTAATTTTTATATCTTTTTCCCCCTGACACGGGAGAAAGGAGAAAGAGAGAGAACAGCAATAAAAAGAGAAAACTGCTGCAGCAGCAAGCTTATGTTGTTAGACATTCTTTCTTTGCATATGTATATATTTTTATTATGTTTTTTTTATCACTCCATTGTTATATTCAGTTGTAACTCCTTATTCCCGACTTCCAGAGATTTGAGAAACACGGCTACAGTTACAAGTGTAAAAGCCAGGCACAATTGTTCTATCTTGACATTAGATAGCTCGAGGAAAGATTGTAGCAGTGTAGAATAACTTTGGGCAAGAAAGATTGTAGCAGTGTAGAATAACTTTGGGCAAGATGTAGCAGTGTACAATAATAACAAACAAAAAATAAATTTCAGGAGGGGCAGGGAGGGTATGAATGAATAATGAATTGATGGAATGATTTGTTCGGTCTCATTGTATCTTCTATAGCACTCCATAGACTAACTATTACATTCACACAATCACCATTGCACAGCTCAATACTGTTCATGCAATTATGTCATACAACACACAAAAACATCTGGATGCTGTGCACACAACATATGGGGGAGAATTCAGGATGCTGGTCAAGCCAATTCCCAGAAGCCTTACAATTACATAGCATTAGATGCAAAGCACATCCTTTGAGATGCCCACTAAGCGTAGGATAGTCCTTTGAGAGACCATTAACTAAAGCCAAAAAGGCATAAAAACCTTGAAAAATACATCTTCTTACGACCTTGAATTCAATGGGGCCACAACTAATATCAGCACCTATCAATGAGTGGCAATGATGCCTGTAGCACTGCTGACATTGCACTGCTATCGATGATTAAAAGCTCTAAAAGAAGGGTTGCATTCAGTTATGATCGCATGGACTAGTCCTTGCACTAAGAACACTAGCATCCATTCCTTGCATCTATGTAGTGGATATATGGTTGGAAGAAGTGGTAGAATGTGGGTTACAGATAGCACACAGGCACATCTCAAAGGTACCAGAGGACCATATGTGAAGCTCGTCCAATCACAGAAAAAACATTTACCGAGCTTTATCTTCAGAAATTGCGAGATTGGAAACGTCGACCATGCAGGTAAGCATTTTATACAATTACACTTTTCTTCATCACATTCAATGGAACTACAAATACCAACAATCATCGTGGAAATTGCTACCATACTCACTTAATGTGCTACAGGTGAGCAAAACAAACTCTCTGCAGTTGAATCTACAATGGAAAAGAAAGGAACATTGGGCCATCGCATCCCATTATGCCTTTACCAATGCACGTCTTGCCTTTGGTTGTTGAGTTTATTGCCAATGAATGTCTTGACATCAATTGCACAGCGGGTTGTGTAGAAGCCTCCATACGACAACAACCAAGCCTACAGAGTGGACGGGCCTCAATTGAATAGCCACGGAGTTTACAGGCGACAATAGATGCTCGAACTTGTTCGACGATTTTCAGTCGACATCAAAAAAACGTCCTTCTGAAGAAGAAAAAACACTAGTCAGAGCTAGTCATTCTCCCTGTTCAGTTCCCTGGCATGGTAGCCATTCTTCTGGCTGTGTCATAGAGGCTCTTGACAAACCCTCTTCTTATGTGATGTGGTTGGTGTGAACCATTGTGAAAGTATCTATCCATGTGTCTTTTTTAAATTTTATTACTGTATATTGTGGAGTCTAGAAAGTCATCCTCTCCTCTCCTATGCAGTGAGAAGTCAAGGAAAGGAAACCGGTCATCCTTCTCCGACTACAGGTCAACTTGATTGTAGACATGAGGCTGTTCAGGTGGTTTAGGAGTCATTTCTGTCGCTCTCATTACTATGCAGAAAGTACCGTTTTTCCCTTCATAGAACAAGTTTTGTTGTGGTGACTCCAAGGCCAGCTCCCCAAAGAATTCCATGCATAAGTTGGCCACTAGAGCCGAAATAGGATCATGGCCCAAATTTCCAAAGACCTTGAACCCCTGAATGCAATGGAAAGAACTGCTAAAAAAAAGAAGATTGTGACGTTACTTTACCAAATTTACAGGATTCAGGATTTGAGGGCAACTTTCCGGTTCAAAACTCTCAGAAATTGGACAGGAACGAAGGGCGAGACTCTATTATGTATTATGTACTAAAATATTGTTTATTTATTTCATATTCTATTAAATTATTATTTTACGATATAGCTACTTATAAAAATGTATCAACCAATACATACACACTAGTTAAATTAAAGCTCTCGGGTTTTTTGTGTTTTTTCGGCTCCCTTCTGTCTCTGTCCGGCAGGCAGCTGCTAAGACAAACAATCTATAAATATTCTGTCACAAGCATCATTTTCAGCCAACCAGCCAACACAAGCAGTTATCTCTCTTGCTCGACAAGCCCTCCACAAAGCTCCTAGCCCGACAAGCCCTCGCTCACTCAACAAACAACAGCTGTGCTCTTAACCCGACGAGGGCAACAAACAACAGCTGTGTTCCTAGCCCGACAAGCCCTCGCTCAATCAACAAACAACAGCTGCGCTCCTAGACCGACAAGCCCAATCATCAATGCTTCTCTCTCTTCCAGCATTGTAAGAGAGTGATCTGTGTTTCGTGCTAGAATGGTGTCTATTCATGTAAGACCACGTCTCTTGCAAAGCATCATACATGCTTAGATATGTTGCTGGGCATGTTGTTATATTATTTGTCTGGTCGTTTCAATCTGAAGGGTCTCGTATATTGAATGCTCCATTTCTTACTTTATAATAATCGTTAATAATCTCAATAAGAAATCTTCCCAAGTGTTTTTTTATGTTCCTTGCTTGACAGAAGTAGCATTCCTGTTGGCTGTTTTTGCATCGACCTTTTGGTTTTCTGCTAGAATATTTGTTGGAATTTGTTCATGCGGTCTGTTCTTTTTGATTTCTTCCTCTGCCATATTTCTTCTTGATGGAAATTTTTCGCTAATAATAAATCAGTGACTGTTGAACTAAATTTTATTTTATAATTTTTTCCCCTGTTCACTGTTTTTGCATCGGACCTCTTTGAAGATAGGATAAAATAAATACGGATTATTTAAAATCGGATGACATAGACATCTCCAAGTTCGCTTTCAGCCCGGGGCTATTAGTGCCACCACTGCTGGTATGTGTGTGTGTCCGTGTGCGAGATGCGGTTGTTGGGAGTGGAGGCAGGTTGAGGGAACATTCTCGAAGTGCAACTTCTTGAAGCACACTCTGTTTTCATCTCATTGCATACAATGAATATTCGAATGATGATTTATATCATTGAAATGCTTTTAGGTTCTGGTTGATTCTTCTTCTGCCAAAATACTACTCATATAAATGTTCTTCTCAAGTCATAGTTTTCTGTACCTACTAATAATACTCAGCCCTACCTTCAAGCAAGAGCCATTCCCTTAACAGGTCAACAAACTTAGATGTTATTGTTGTTCTTCTGGTACGTTTGCTGTCGATAGAGTAATGTGTTCCGTCTTCGATTTAAAAAAATTTCTTTTGGAACTATTCGATAGCAATTGTAATTTTTCTTCTAGTTCCATTAGCTTTATAATGGCATGCTCTGTGATGTTCTTCGTTTAAAACCGGTAGACTTAGCTTTAAGATCTCTTGCAAGTTGCTGACGTTCTGTTTGTCTTTTCCTGTATTGTTAACATCGTGAAGACAGTTGCAAATTTTTTTATTAAATCTTTTCTTGATGCAGTCTTTTTTCCCCAGTCCATTCAACATCAGATGGAGGCGTTTCATAGAAAACGGAAAAATTTTCGACGAGAGAACCGACGACATGTTGACCTTGCTTCTTTGTTTGTTTGCAATGATTTTCAATGATTTTAGTGCATTTTTATAGAAACAGTTAACTAATTAAAACCATTCGGTTGTTATTCACAGGCACGTACAAAAGACAGATAATTAGAAGGGCTATCCGGTGATATAAAAATTTTCTTTTTTGTGTAAAGTGTATGAGCTTTACGGCAAAATAACAAGATTTTGGGGGGGGAAATGAGAAACACACGTGGTGCAAAATTGAAGGGGTTGATTGTCAACGTCAACAATTTTGCACCCACGTATCTGATCAGTAATGATGGAGGCGTTTTAAAGAAAACGGGAAATTTGAGTTTCTTGCTTCTTCGTTTGTCTGCAGTAATTTTAATGCATTTTATAGAAATAGGCGAGTAACTAAAGCAATCAGTTTTTATCCTTCTTTGTGCAATCAACAGCTTATATTATTAATACATTTTGGTTACTTTTTTATTTGCAGGTTTCCTGTTTGCTCAAACAGGAATAAATGATATGACTAAGGAACGTTTTGGACCAATCGTTGTAAAACTTGGAAATGATCCTTACATCTTTTACTGCTTGCAAAATATCACTTGGAAATTCTAACCAATGGGAAATAAGACTCAGAAGATCCTTAGGAACTGAATAAAAAAGCAACAGAAAAATGAACACCAGAATGAATGAACGCTGGAAAAAACTACCTGAATCGACAACAACATGGATACCACCACCGATATAATAAACACCGTGGGTGCCGAGATAGCCACCCTGAGTGCAGAGATCACCGTCTTGAATGCTGAGAATGCCACCCTGAGTGCCGAGACCGCCGCCGTCTTGAAAGCCGATATCGACGATACCACCAAAAAAATAGACGCCACTTCGATGACAAAATCGAAAGTACGAATAAGATCAAGATTGTGCGTGTTCTTCCTGACAAGGAGGGTGCATCCACCAACAACAATGACGATGAAAATAATATATCTGAATTTCCATGGATAACTAAAAATATTCAAACTTATCTAAATGAATGTATGATGCAGGGATACATGATAGAGATAGACTCATATGATTCTGATAATGATAATACAATATATTTAAAAAAATTTATATATTATATATATATTATAACTTAGCAGTCTAAACACTGCATTCGGGCCAATTATCAGTCTAAACACTGCATTCAGCCACTGCTTTCAGCCACTGCTTTCAGCCAATTACAGTCTAAACACTGCATTCAGCCACTGCTTTCAGCCAATTATCAGTCTAAACACTGCATTCAGCCACTGCTTTCAGCCACTGCTTTCAGCCAATTATCAGTCTAAACACTGCATTCAGCCACTGCTTTCAGCCAATTATCAGTCTAAACACTGCATTCAGCCACTCACTATTATTGTTAAGAGTAAACGAAATGGACAACGTTCAACTAATTGCAACCCTACCACATTTGTAGGGACGAGTCTGCTGATTTGATCAATGGACAGAAGTTCGCGAACTGTTCTGTACGATACGGACGGAACAGAATCTGGTCCAATCCCAGGAACAGAGTAAGAAATCTCTTCGGTTCGGTGGTCACTCGAAAGAGGAGGGCTGATGCTGCAAAGACTCATTTCCTCTCCAATAGTAAGCTTACTTGGAGTTTTAAAAACAATTTTTTTTACCCCGTTCTAAACTCGAGTTGTGCTCCTAATAGAAATCATCGCTCAAACCAGCCACGTGGCTGTTCACTCTGGCTGGGACATCATGCCCCCCCTTAATATCCAGATTCTTCCAGTTGCTCTGCCTGGACAATTTTCTAAATGAAACCTTGACATTCATAATAAACACAAAGAAAAACACTTGGCAAAAAAATACTTCAGCATGTAAGCACAAAGCTGTACAAAAAGCAGGCCGGACTTATGGCATGGAAGTGATGGGTGGAGAGTCACAAGATACATTCTAGAACCTCAAACAGGAATTTAAATCATACTTTTCTGGCTTCCAGAGCACTGCTTTAAGATTCAAGGCTCACTGTGGAAATGTTTATGGAGCTAAAATCAACACCATTTAGGATGCTAAGAAGCTAAAATGAGTTTTAGCTGAGATTTGGTCAATTGTGTGTGGTGTGTGTGTGTGTGTGTCTTAACTGAGACATAGTTCCCTATATCCCTATGAGGTCATACCAGTTTCAATATAGGGCACCTATGCCCCAGTTCCAACATAAGGCATCGATTCCCAGTTCTTGACTCTAGTCTCACTCTAGCCTCACCCCAAATGAGTCAGCTGGAATCTAGGTGCCTACTATTGAAACTTGGACATTGGTCGTTATATCCCTATCACCTCACCCCAGTTCCAATATTGGGCACCTATCCCCAGTTCCAACATAAGGCACCTCGATTCCAGTTCTTGACTCCAGCCACACACCCCAAATGAATCAGCTGGACTCGAGGTGCCTACTATTGGAACTGTGACAATGGTCCCTATATTCCTATGAGGTCACCCCAGTTCCAATATAGATCACCTAACTTCTACTCATTTTTTAAAGTGAAACTTGCGATTTTTTGCTAATATTTAGAGTGCCGGTTTTGGGTTGTACAATGGTGGTATTGGGTTGTACAAGTGGTATTAAGTGGTACAATTGTGATATTAGGTTGTACAATGGTGGTATTAAGTGGAACAATGGTGGTATTGGTTTGTACAATGGTGGTATTGGGTTATACAATGGTGTATTGGGTTGTACAATGGTGTATTGGGTTGTACAATGGTAGTATTGGGTTGTACAACAATGGTGGTATTGTGTCCAATAATGGTGGTATTGGGTCCAATAATGGTGGTATTGGGTCCAATAATGGTGGTATTGGGTTGTTCAATACCACCATTGTACAACCCAATATTGAACAACCCAATACCACCATTGTTGGACCCAATACCACATTTGTACAACACAATACCACCATTTTACAAACCAACACCATTCATGAGTAGAAATTTACAATATATATCTAGCTAAAAAGTTACATAAGTACTGTATGTAACTTCTACTCATTTTTTAAAGTGAAACTTGCGATTTTTTGCTAATATTGAGTGCCGGTTTTGGGTTGTACAATGGTGGTATTGGGTTGTACAAATGTGGTATTGGGTTAGACAATGGTGGTATTAAGTGGTACAATGGTGGATAGCATGGATTTTTTGTTATCGATTAACTTTTCTGTTGTTCCTAAATAATATTGTCATGGAAAATAAAAGTGTAAAAATTGAAAAAATTAAAGCTAGTCTAAAGCACACAAAGAAGAAAAAACGAAAAGGATTTTTTTGTGTCAACCACCCAGACATAGCATTGATAGCAAGCAAAATCGGAGGAGCCAACCCAAAAGAAGTGTATGAAAGATATTTTTTTAGCACCGATGGCAAAGGTATACTTCAACCAAGCAATTTCGGAATTGATCCGAATGCTGAAATGGACGTTAAAAATATTCTGACGACGACATGTCCCATGTGCTTGTCTTGGGTGGAAAGCATACTCCTGCAGCCGTGGCAGCTGTTGACGTACTGAGCATTGCAAGTACTATGATGCCTCCTGACAAGAACGAGCAAACCGTCAAGCAAATTGCAACCACTGTGTCTAGCGAAGACCTGACAACAAAAGGAGGTGAAATTTACAATTCTGCACTTTCAGTTCTCAGCGAAGGAAGCAAAAATAATAAAGATCAAATGAAGATGCAACCATTGCATTTTCAGGAAAGTGGCAACGACATAAAAGAAACTGGGGCAAAGATAGCATCCATTTTTGCAGAATGCAAAAACGTGACTATAGATGCAGACGAAGCCGAACTGGCAGCAGCAGGATTCAGAAATCTGCATGAAGATAGTAGTGGAATGCAAACCAATGAAAATCCCTACGACGTGGATGACATTATGTCTGACATTTACATGGGACCAAGGGAACAGTTGTTGCGAGCGGGTGGCATGATTTCAAAACCACCTCTATTTGTGGAACTCAAACAAAATACCAAACCAGCAATCGTTGGTAATTTTGGGGCACACAGAGAAATCATGAAACAGTCGGGAATCACGGGTGTGCATGCAGGTTATTTGGCCTCATCGTCCTTCGCATCCACCACAACATCAATCATCGGCCAGGACTCGCCCCTCATCTCAACCTATGACGGCCGTTCTGTCCACCACAGATCGTCAGATCCAGGCATCACCATCATCCCCACCTCGTTCTCGACGTGGAACGCGGCGAGCAGACCGCCCTCGCTCGCGCCCGTCCATGTCTGCCACCATCTCGCACAGATTGCGACCGCAAACATCATCATCCAGAGGAACTCATCAATGACTATTCCCATAAGACTATCGAGCGCATTCAATCGTGCTGTGCCACTGCTAACTACCGGCGACGTTGTTGAGTATTCTGCTATGACACGCCCGCACACTCTTGTGGCTCGAATGGATACTGACGAGCGAGATAGCAAACGAAAGAAGAAGAAGGGGGAAGACGAGCCAGTCGCAGTGTCCCCTTCGACAGAATTTCTCGAGGAAGAAAAAATTGTTTAAAAAAACAATGAAACATTGTGGTCCAGGGCGGATTCAATGCAGATTTTCCAAATTGTGAATCAGTTTGTCAATGCTAATTTGAATTTATCACCGAAGGACGATCCAGCGATGTTGCTATCGGCACAAAAAATGATGAGTGTTCCAAGTCCTATCATGCCAGAGCAGTTATTCTGCAGTCTGTTCAAGTGGCCTGTGAGATACACTGGACAGACTGTTATACAAATACAGCAGATTTATAATGGTTTTTCACAATCTCCACTGGGTCATGGTGTTGACAGTGACGAAGACCATCTTAGGGCTTATGTTGGACAACTGTCGACAATGCCCAATGGCCATAGTGTTCCTGCTCTAGGACCCGGAACTATATTAGAATTACGTATCCAAGCATATCAGAACTTAACAAACAATCCTCAGTTCCTGCAATTAGCAGTGCGTACGATAACACCGAATCAGGAATTAGCTACGTTGTCTGGTGCTAACAATAACCGGGGTTGTCTCAACAACACACCAGGTATAGGTTACACCTTTGGAACAGGAAGTGCTAATGGTTTGAGATCAAACCGTGCGAATCCCAACACAGGCTGGGGTACAAACAACTCTGGTTTTGGCATGAATGATCTAAATCCCAACACAGGCTGGGGTACAAACAACTCTGGTTTTGGCATGAACAATCTAAATCCCAACACAGAACAACGCTGGTTTTGGCATGAAAAACACAAATCCCAATGTAGGATTGGGAACAAATAGCTATGGATTCAATAGTGGGTATGGTGCAAACAATTACGGGGTATGGAATGAATAGTATCAATCCGAATTTTAATCCAACCACTTCTATTCAAACTTTCTCTAACATACAAACAAATTTCATGCATCCAGCCACCACTCTAACAGGCACTAATTAAACACCACACTCATGTAACACCCTCACACCGCACCCTCATCCACTGTTAGAGCACATGTCATAAATAGGCACTGAAGAAGGTCACACAAATTGACTGAAATATATTTGCCAATATACTACAGTTGTGAGTTCATAGGATTAATATAGATTGTAACTATTAACCTACAGCTAGATACCCTTCCTCCATAAATAAGTTAGTAAGATGTCTAGATGTGATGAACCTCCAGCTAGATCCACCAGAAGCCACACCATGACCCCTGCTCCCCGGGCTGCAGTCGGCGACCATAGCCTCCAGGGGCAATCAACACTAGCCCCTAGCCCTAGCATTGGCAAGGGAGCAAACTGCACCATTAGCCTTCTCCACCACGTCCTCAGCAACCACAGTTTAGGAGAGATCAACCTCAACCTACATGCAGACAATTGCTCAGGCCAAAATAAGAATCGCTTTCTAATGCAATACCTAGCATGGCGTGTTCTGGCTGGACTAAACAAAAACATTGAGATCTCGTTCATGCTTGTTGGACACGAAATGTGCCCCTGACTGGAGCACAAGTTCAGACGGACAAAGGTCGGTTGCTTGGATGACATTGTCAGTATTGTGAACACATCTGCAGTAGTTAACCAGGCCCAGTCTAAGAATAGACAACGTCAAACATAGCTAACCAACTGTCTAAACTCTTTATAACTATAATATTAACCGATTAAACGCCGTAAGCGCCATATGGCGCGAGACCTTACATCCTTCGCCACACAAAAATATATATAATGAACCGTTACGAGCTAACAGCCCCGGTTGGGTTCTGCACATGCCTAGTAGACTAGAGAACGTCACAAAAATGATTATTTCCGGTTGATGCATCGTGCAACAAAAATCCTGCGGTTGAACGCCATTTTTGTTGGTCGAGCTTTTTTTAAAAACTGCTCAAAGATGCTCTCCTGTGAGGACGTTATTTCTCAACTTTTAGCCGACGATTCTGGCGATTCTGGGTCAGATTCATTTGGGGAAGAAGGTGAAGACATCTATGCATACCGAGGAAACACTCTGGATCCAGTTGCTCTAAGAGAAGAGGCGTGCTTGGATGGACTTCTCGATTGTAAGTTTCTTCTAACTTAGCGCTTCATAGCGCTTCATAGCCTTTGTTTACCATAGTCAACTGAGAGTGTACTATTGCCAAATACTAGCTTATTCTGTTGGTATTCCAAATTCAGACAGGATAGTTATAGAAAAAAGTTATAGCTAAGAGTGTAGGTTGGAGTTGTTGAGTTGTTGATTTTCATTTGAATTTGAATTTACAAATGTTGACCACAAACTTGATATATATATCTTGTTTTTCCCACCCTCCCCACTACTTTTCCTACAGCATCAGATGATGAGAGTGGAGATGAGGCATCTATGACTCCTTTTGTTACATTGGAGGATGAGGAAGCCTTGCCTGAAGTCTCTACAGGGCGTAGGAACACGACTGGTGCTGGAGTTGTGCGAGGGAGAGGCGGGCGAGGGAGTACTGGCCGAGGGAGAGGCGGGCGAGGGAGTACTGGCCAAGGGGGAAGCAGCTCAAGTGGTAGTGGAGTCGTAAGTGTTGCTAGTGGTCCTCCAAAAGGTACTGGTAGTAGGCGGGCCAGAGGTTATAGGCGTGTGCGAGCATCTGGCACTGGTTCTGTCCGAGCATCTGGCACTGGTTCTGCCCAAGCATCTGGCACTGGTTCTAGGCTAACTGAGGTCACAGGTAAGTGGGAAATAAAGGAGCCAACTCCTTTGAAATTGGACTATACAGCAACAGCTGGTCCAACTTCTTCATTGCTTGGTGCATCAAGTACATTTTTAGATGCATTTTACCTTTTTTTTACTCTTGAAGTGTGGGAACTCCTAGTAGCAGAGACGAACAGTTACGTTTCTAGGATGGCTAGTCTCTCCAGGCCATGGGTAGATACTAATATAGAGGAAATGAAAGCTTTTGTAGGAATGTTGATAATAATGGGAGTTTCCACACTTCCATACTTAGAATTGTACTGGTCCACTAATCACTCGGATTTGTCTGGATCTTTGGTTCGTAAAGTAATGCCTAGGACTCGGTTTTTGGAGCTAATGCGTTATGTACATGTAAATTCTATTGATGGTTTGTTGGTTACAAAGGGTAACCTGAATTATGATCGGCTTTATAAGGTAAGGAAGTTATTAGATTTGATTACTCCTAAGTTTGAGAGTGAATATACTTTGCATCAAGAGCTTAGTATTGATGAAGCTATGATTCCCTTTCAAGGTAGGCTTGGCTTCAAACAGTATATGAAGGACAAACCAATAAAATGGGGGATAAAAGTGTTTGTCCTTTGTGATGCTAGGAATGGGTACATTTATCGGTTGCAGATTTATACAGGTAAGAACGTGGAAGTAGCTGATAAAACTGGTTTGTGTAGTAGAGTTGTTTTAGATTTGTTAGAAGGATTAGAACATAAGAACTTCCTAGTGTACATGGACAATTATTATACTAGTCCTAATTTATTTCAAACGCTTACAAGTAAAGGCTTTGGTGCATGTGGTACAGCTAGGTATACTAGGAGGAACTTTCCTCCAGATTTAGTAACAAAAGCTTCGATTAGAAATAGAGGTTATTATGATTATAGGTCTAATGGTGCACTCCTGGCTTTAGTTTGGGTAGATAAACGGTCAATCTACATGATAACTAATATACATCCCACGGAAAATAATTTAGTTCCTCCTACTGTAAAAAGGCGCAAAATTGATGGTTCTAGAGAGGATCTGCCATGTCCCCCATGTTTGCCTGATTATCAGTCATTCATGAGAGGTGTGGACAGAGCAGATCAGAGAATAGGCTACTATAATTTGGGTAGAAAGTCTAGGAGATGGTGGAAAAGGGTTTTTTCGTATTTGATAGAAGCTTGTTTATTGAATTCATTTATTTTGTTTTCTTCTGTCCGAGCTCCAATATCAGTAAGGAAGGGTAATTATCTAGAAGCTAGGATTGTTCTAGCTAAATCTTTGATTGGTTCTTTCTCTTCTCGGCAGCGTGCAGGTCAACGTTGTAGTCAGGCAAATAGTCAGCTAGATCGCCTCAATTTAAAACTAGGTCATTTCCCACAGTGCTGTGCAAAGAAGCGCTGTGTAGTTTGCATTTGTAAAGGTTACAGGCATGAGGCAAGGTCCCAGTGTTGTTTTTGTAAGGTTCCTTTGTGTGGTGGATCAACAGGCCGTGACTGTTTTCGTAAATACCATACCTTGGTGGACTATCAGTAATGTTTATGCACCCCCTGCTCCTTTCTGTGCTTCTCTCTTGTTCCCTGTCCTTCGTCTACTTCTCTCTTGTTCCCTGCCCCTTCGTCTACTTCTCTCGTTCCCTGTCCCTTCGTCTACTTATCTCGTCTCTCCAGTATTCAAGTGTTATTCTTATCCTGGTATCTCATGTTTGTGTAGAATAAAAACATGGTGAAATATCATGCCGGAGACCAAGCAAGCTATACCCAAGACTGAGCAAGTTCTACTCTACCCGTGAGAGCAAGACCGGAGCTCTACCCAAGACACTCCCTTACATAATTGTGTTTTATATTATGGTTTTATTCTAGTATGTGTTAGCATTTTCACTCTCTTATAATTTGTTTTTTGTATTATTATTTGTTAGCATTTTGATGGGGAAAACAACCACTGGCTTTGCATATGGTAGAGGGTTTGTAAATAGATGCTCCATCTTGTGTTGGCATTATAATGTGTGTATAATAGTGTGAAAATATGAAAATATTCACCCCCAAGAAGATGACAAGGTTTTATAATGCTGGTTAGTTCTGCCCAGTTGGTAAGGAAGGCTCGATTTTTTTACAGGAAGTAGAGCTATCATGTGGCTTAATATGAGTTTCATGGGTGGAATCCCTGCAGAACGGAAGATATAAAAATAATAAGTAAAATACCTCGTTAATTCATGAATAATTTGCCCGCGGGTACTAGGAATACGGCGTGTAATCGGTTAACTAGTCGACCGCACACCACTTCTCAGAAAGAGTCCAGTCCACAACTGCCAAGCATTAGCTGATTGAACGTGTTCGTCCCACCTAATTCAGGTATACGGAAGTATACGATGTCATGGTGCACGCGAGAATTGTTCCAGACGAAGAAACAGGGACTACTTTACTTATCAAAGAGTAATGTGTGCCATCAGCAATGTGGTCCACGAGTGCAGACGTTATTCCTGCAGTGTGCAGAGCTGCCACTTGATGTGCATCCAAAGGAGCAAACTGAAGGGTCTGTGGATCTTCGAGTTTATTAGGTTTATTATTGCTGATTCCAAGGAATGTGGCTCACTCCATGTAGGATCGATGTCAGACAAGATCAGCGAGTTGATCACACAAGAGTGCAGTCAGTTATGCTTCCTCTCCAGTGTATGTCTCCTGTACACAAAAAAAAACGATGGCAAGACCACGTTTAGCTCTCAAAGGGCTCCAGGTCACATTCGTTATTTTTGACACCAGTGCAGACAAGGTTCATCTCAACTTGGATCTGTCGGGATTTTCAGATCGGGCCGAATTGGTGAGTGTGTACAATTTTTTTATAGCTTATGTGGAAGAGGTTAGGAATGGAATTGAACAAGGTCAAGTACGTGGCCAGTCTTCAGGGGTTTGTCAAAAAAGATACACAGTGTGTGTATTTGACATCACGATACAGTTGTACGAT
Source organism: Cladorhizidae sp. MBARI D1340-BT2 (assembly GCA_028752905.1). Classification (NCBI taxonomy): domain Eukaryota; kingdom Metazoa; phylum Porifera; class Demospongiae; order Poecilosclerida; family Cladorhizidae; species Cladorhizidae sp. MBARI D1340-BT2. The sequence goes on from JAQNBH010000099.1 coordinate 285,944, forward strand.
CCGGAAGTGGCCAGTTCCAAACCCTGGATGAAACTCACCAGAATACACGACACAAAAATCCCTCGCTGTGTCGGTGGGGATCTCTCGGAAACAGTGAATTCCACTTGTTGGATACGGCAAACATCAAACGAGCCTTACCTGGACCTTTGGAGGCGTCACTGATTCTTTCCATG